>JAVYIG010002493.1:0-244644 GCA_035222895.1 Strongylocentrotus droebachiensis | reverse complement strand
TTAGGGCCCTAGGCGGGGTCCAGGGGGGCAGAGCCCCGGAAGTCCAGGAGTTTTAGGCATTTAATTACGGTCAGATGAGCATTATTTTGATACTTAATTGTTACAGTGGCAGGTCACTAATTGGCGTGGGGTCCAGGGGGCAGAGCCCCCCGAAATCAGGGGTTTTAGGCATTAAATGACCGCCAGATGAGCTTCTAAGGGCCTGCCTTAGGGCCCTAGGTGGAATCTAGGGGGCAGAGCCCTTGGGGTTTTAGGCATTTAATCATGGTCAGATGAGCATATTTTGATACCCCATTATAATGTGACACTGGCAGTTAACTATCTTTTCTTTCTCGCTTTCTTTCTTTCTATTTCTCTTTAATATACTTTTTCAAAGAAAGTGTGGGGGGGGGGCTCGAGGATCCCGATCCCCGCCGTTCCGCGGGCCCTGATATGTAGGCATCTCAAGAAGCATTTTCTTGCCTGGCTGTAAATTTAGGAATTTGTCATTTTCCAACAAACGCATAAAGTGAGGAAAAATCTCGGAAAATTATCTCATTTCAGCATTATTTGTAAACCACCGTTATGGAATTAGAAATAAACCACGTTTGAATTCTATTTCTCCAAAGCCCCCCCCCCCCCCCCTCCCCTATCAGTACGCCAGTGCCCCCCCCCCCCCCCCCCCCCCTCCGATCTACACCTTGTTGGCGGGAAAATTGCAACTGATATCCCTTACCTTTCTTCATTCTCTTTTTTTTTCTTTCCCTTTCTCTCCTGTTTCCCTTTCCCTTCTCTTCCTTATCTCTTTTTTAGGTTTGCTGGGGGGGGGGAGGGGCAAGGTCATTTTGGTCCCCACCCCCGCTCCACACATTGTTGGCGGGATTAACCACAACTGATCTCCCCTTCTTTTCTCGCTTTTCTTTTTTTCTTCCTCTTTTTTGTTCCCTTTTAGCTCTCCTCTTTTCCTTTTCCTTCCTTCTCTCTTTTTTTTAGCGGGGGCGGGGGGGGGGGAGGCTAGGGCCTTTTGCCCCCCGATCCACAACTTGTTGGCGGGAAAATTGCAACTGATATCCCCCTTCTTTTCTTTTCTTCTTCCTCTTTTGTCTTTCCCTTTATCTCCTCTTTCCCTTTCCCTTCTTTTCCTTCTCTCTCTCTCCTTTTTTTTTTTTTTTTTTTGCGTGGGGGGGGGGGGGGGGCAAGGCCCGCTCGCCCCCCCTGGATCCGCGCCTGTCTACAGAACACTATATTAAATGTCTGCAAGGGCGGTGGTAAAACATGAGATGGAGAGGGAGGAGTTAATTGTCATAAATCGTTATTGAGCGAATTAATTAACATTAAAATAACATTTTGAATATTCTAGTAAGAAAAATAAACTCATATTAGAGTTTAAAAGTTACTATATTTGAGTCGATATCGTCTAGATTTATAGTTGTGATCAATATTTAAGAAAATTATTTGCTATATAGGTCAGCATAATTCTACTCCCGTTTCTCACATCTATTCATTTGTCTGTCTTGTTTAGTTTTTGTCTGTGTTTCAGTCCTGTTGCTCGTAGTATATTCCTGTTCCTGTTGTTTATAGCCATTATTTAGTAGTCAGTAGATTTTAATTGTACTTACTTATGTTTAATATTTTCTCAGTTGTTTAGTTAGTTTAGTTTTGTAAGCATTTAAATGTACGCATTATTTTTATTTGACGAGTTTGTTCATGAGGGACCTTAAATCCACAAGCCTTGCTTTCAACCAAGGTCACCTCATCTTTCTATTGTAACGCCATATTCTGTTTCACTCTTTTATATTTATGTCATATTTGTAATGTGTGTTATGAAAGAAAGATATATAAAACTTGAAACTTGAAACTTGAAACTTGAAACTAAAAGCATACATGCATGATTGTGTATATAAACGTAAACAGACATACAATAAAATGGGCAAATACCATTAATCCCTTTTCCATAACCACTAGGCACATTTTGACACATGCTATAGAATGCAAGTAAGCGCCTTCTGTTGATGTTGTTTGTTTGAAACATTGTCTTATCTTATTTATGTAGTATATAATTATGGGAAAAGTGTTTGTACTTTAACATGTTAATACGTTTCCTGATCATGGACTTGATAGTACGTCATATATGCAGGCCGATTTGAAATGGTAAAACGGCTGGTTGTGTCGGCTAACAATCATCATTATGATCTCTTCAAAATTGAAATTAATGTACAATCTTGTACAGTATCTGAATGTAATACTTTCCCAGTTGCTAACTATGAATGTCATAGTCACAAGGGGTAGTGGTAATGAGCAATGAGACGAACTTTCTCAATAGATAAGTTTGATATTACCATCTATATCATAGGCGCCGGAAGTGGGGTGGGGGGGGGGGCAGGGGGGCAGTTGGGGGGGGGGCAAAACGCATTTTTGCCCCCCCCCCCCTCAAAAAAAAAAAGCAGTAAAGGAGTAAACATGGTTTGTATTTTTAACCCAAAAGAACATAACAATAATAAAATCCTGAATTATATCACATATACAATTCCATTCAAAGAAAAGAAAAGTTCACAGGAATTAAATTTCATAAACATTGCGCATGCCACGTATACGGTATTTATCAATGAATGTCTTTATACTAGCGATACGCGCATAACGTGGACATATTGTGCGAGAATGGGAAAGCGTGTTTGTTTTTTTGTTATAGGGGTGAGAAGACATGAGCCCCCGAACGCTGGCGTACTGATGTGGGGGGGGGGGGTGTATTTCTTATTCGATACCAGTGATTTACAAATGTTGTTGTTATGACATGATTTTCCGGTATTTCCCCCAGCAAACCTACAAGAGAGAGAAGGAGGGAAGGGAAAGGGAAAAAGGAGAGAAAGGGAAAGAAAAAGAAAGAGAATGAAGAAAGGTAAGAGATATCATTTGCAATTTTCCCGCCAACAAGGTGTAGATCGGGGGGGGGGGGGGGTCTTGCGGGAAATAAAATTCAAACGTGGTTTATTTCTAATTCCATAACGGTAGTTTACAATTAATGTTGAAATGACATCATTTTCTGAGATTTTTCCTCAGTTTTAAGTAATTAAAAATTTTATGCGTTTGTTGGAAAATGACAAATTCCTAAATTTACAGCCAGGCAAGAAAATGCTTCTTGAGATGCCTACATGTCAGGGCCCGCGGAACGGCGGGGATCGGGAGCCTCGAGCCCCCCCCCCCCCCCCCCACCCCCACTTTTTTTGAAAAAGTATATTAAAGAGAAATTGAAAGAAAGAGAGCAAGAAAGAAAAAAAAGTTAACTGCCAGTGTCAAAAAATAATGAGGTATAAAAATACGCTCACATGACCGTGATTAAATACCTAAAACCCCCAGGGCTCTGCCCCCTGGATTCCACCTAGGGCCCTAAGGCGGGCCCTTAGATGCTCATCTGACCGAAATTAAACGCCTAAAATCCCTGTGCTTCCGGGGGCTCTGCCCCCTGCACCCCACGCCAATTAGTGACCTAGCAGTGTCACAATTAGGTTTCAAAATAATGCTCATCTGACCGTAACTAAATGCCTAAAACCCCTGAACTTCCGGGGCTCTGCCCCCTGGACCCCCGCCTAGGGCCCTAAGGCGGACCTCTGAATGCTAATCTGACCATAATTATTGCCTTAAACCCCTGAGCTTCCGGGGTGGACAAGGTATCAACATATGTTCATCTGACCGCAGGCACGTACCCAGGGGGGGGGGGGGAGGGCCGTGGGTTGGTCCCCAAAAAGAGAGGAGAGAAAAGGAGGAGGGCGTAGGAAGAAAAAAAGGAGTAGACAAAGAACATTTTTGAAATTCAGACAAGGATAAAGAGTCGAGAACGGTACAACGAATCGTCTTCTTTCTCTAATAATTTAATGAAACGTCAAAGCTTCCGCGCTTCGCGCAAGAGGGGGAGGGGGGCTTAATCAAGCGTCGAGAACGGTACAGCGAATCGTCTTCTTTCTCTAATGATTTAATAAAACGTCAAAGCTTCCGCGCTTCGCGCGGGGGGGGGGGGGGGACTGAATTCAGACGAGGATTAAGAGTCGATAACGGTACAACGAATCGTCCTCTTTCTTTAATGAATTAATGAAACGTCAAGGAGGGAGGGGGAAACTCGCCCCTCCCTGCACCCCCCCCCCCCCGATTACGTCACTGCTGGTCACCATTACGTACCAATATTCGGCTCGCATAATTTCAAATTTTGGCCCCCCCCCCCCCCCTTAGAAATCCTGGATCCGCGCCTAAACTTCGGTTAATCACATCAACTCCATTCGTGTCTAGGTATGTTGAGTAAGCTACGTTATTTTTTACCGCTCAAAACCCTTTTCACTTTATACAATGCCATTGTCCTGCCTTATTTCGATTATTGTAGCCTCCAGTTAAACAGGCTATATACTTTACAAAAGAAAGCCATTCGTCTATGCTCAAACTGCCATTATCTTGCCCATACCCCGCCGTTTTTTAAGAAACTGAATATATTAACTTTCTCTGATAATATAACAATTAAAACCGGAGTCTTTATGTATCGTTAATCGAATTTTTTGTGCACGCGTGTTTGATAATTACTTTGTTACAGTTGACAAGAAACATAATGTTAACACAAGACAAAAAAATAAAATTTTCTTGCCATAATTATGCACGTTTAAAATTACGAAAGGTAAATTCTATTCAACAAAAAGGAGGGAATTATGGAATAATATTGACAACTCAATCAAAAATGTGACCACTCTTAGTTCTTCCAAGTCGAAATTCAAGTTGCGTCTTCTTGCCACATATATATGACTTCCCTGATGCACACAATTACCATATAAATTATGTCGTTCTGTACTATTATTGTGTTTTAGTTTGTAATGTCCTGTATACGTCTTGCATTTTGTTTTATTGTGAATTTTAATGTTTTGTATTTTCCACATTTGTCATTTATGTTATGGGTCCACCCACTTCTCTCAAGCCATCGGCTTTATCGGGTGCAAATGATCCAGTAAAATTCTTAATGTATATATTGTATGTGATTTTTTATGAAATAATAAATTGAATTGATTTATTTAATTTAAAAGGTATTATAGGAGCCGAAAACGGGAGTAGTATCGTATGAGATTCTAGAGACGTACAAGGATAGTGAATTTGAGAAGAAAAGAAAATAGAATAAAGAGTAAATAAAATAATATAATAATGATAAGTAGGAGAAGGTGAAGGAGGGAGGAAAGAAGAAGAAGAGGAAGACGAAAAAGAAGTGGAAGAAGAAAAGGCAGAAGAAGAAGAAGAGAAAGCAAATTGAAGAAATCAATGTCATTGTAAAACAACATGTACAGAAATATTTTGGGCCACATTGTTTCAAAATCGTTTCAAATTACAGTAAGTTCATTGGCTGCATGTATCTCTTTCAAAAAGTGTTTGAACTAACTATAACAATCCCATTTTCATTCAAATTGTATTTAAAATGTCTTGATTTGTAACTGTCCCTTATTACTTACGCATGTAGGTAATGAGAGACCTTTGGTGATGACGTCATTAATCATTTTTATCTTATTAATCAGTTACATCATGACCACAATTTTGTTTCCCAATAAAGAGAAGAAGTTACTGAAGAGAAAACAAAACTTTCTGTATGTGTAACATTTTTCATGTTTATGTAAATTATGGAAATGTGCTTAAGGGTCTCCAATTCCCCACACCTACCCTACTAGAGATTAAAAAGGGCACTTATGAGAATGGAAAATAGACACTTATTGCAAAGGAAAATGGGAACTTGTCGAAGGAAAAGGGTCACGTGTCAAAATAAAAGGGGCACTTTTCAGAGTTTAAAAGTGGAAGGGGCACTTTTACTAGTTAATAGGGGTACTTGTCAAAGTAAAAGGAGCACTATTCCTATGTAAAAAGGGGCACTTTTCGGGTGCTTGAAAAAGTGGGGGGGGGGTACTGTACCCCTACTACCCCAAGGAGGGCCGCCTCTGCTGGGAAGTATTCCTACCATATGGTCACCCTGAGGGCATAGGCATAACTGACACAAACTAACACGGTTAAGAGTTAATATTCCAGTTGAGAGACAATGTACATGGCGCTATAGGGTGCTGAAAAGTTAGCGTAGGGTGGTGAAGAATTAATATTCCAGTTTATCCATAGACAATGTACATGGCGCTATAGGGTGGTGAAAAGTTAACGTAGGGTGGTGAAGAATTAATATTCTAGTTTTTCCATAGACAATGTACATGGCGCTATAGGGTGGTAAAAAGCTAGCGTAGGGTGGTGAAGAGTTAATATTCCACTTTATCCATAGACAATGTACATGGCTTTAGGGTGGTGAAAAGTTAGTGTAGGGGTGGTGAAGAATTAATATTCCAGTTTATCCACCGACAATGTACATGACGCTAGGGTGGTGAAAAGATAGCGTAGGGTGGTGAAGAGTTAATATTCCAGTTTATCCATAAACAATGTACATGGCGCTAGGGTGGTGAAAAGTTAATATTCTAGTTTATCCATTGACAATGTTCATGATGCTAGGGTGGTGAAAAGTTAGCGTAGGGTGGTGAAAAACTAATATTCCAGTTTATCCATAGACAATGTACATGACGCTAGGGTGGTGAAAAGTTAGCGTATAGGGTGGTGAAAAATTAATATTCCAGTTTATCCATATACAATGTACATGGCGCTATAGGGTGGTGAAAAGTTAGCGTAGGGTGGTGAAGAGTTAATATTCCAGTTTATCCATATACAATGTACTAGGCGCTAGGATGGTGAAAAGTTAGCGTAGGGTGGTGAAGAATTAACATTCCAGTTTATCCACCGACAATGTACATGACGCTAGGGTGGTGAAAAGATAGCGTAGGGTGGTGAAGAATTAATATTACAGTTTATCCATAGACGATTATGTACATGATGCTAGGGTGGTGAAAAGTTAGCGTTAGGGTGGTGAAGAATAAATATTCCACTTTATCCATCGACAATGTATACATAAATGGCGCTGATGTGGTAAAGAGTTGAGATCGTGAAAAATTATATCCATAGAAAATATGTACATGACGGTTGGTGAATAGTTTCTGTGATTTGGTATTTAAAGAGTCAATGCCCCTTTTCCCAGAGAAAAGGCATATTTATTTATTTATTTATTTATTTATTTATTTATTTATTTATTTATTTATTTATTGATGTATGTTCACAATTTCACAATTCATCGAAGTTAACATCACATGAAAAATGAATATAATATAACAAATCATTTCAATACTACAATCCATTTGAATTGACTTCACATGAAAACGAATATAACAATGATTTATCAAAGACATGTTGCAACTAATATACAGTTTGAAGAAAGAACACACAAGGTGATGAAACATAGGCGAATAGAGCTTGAATCGTTACAACACCTTTCAAATATATAACATAATAATAAAATTCATGCATGACTTATAATGGTGCGGGGAAATATTGCAATTCAAAATAAGATTATAACTTTTTAATTTCTAACATACATGAGGTGAGGTCTTAGTATAATTCTTTGATTTGCCCCTTAGTACTGCGCTTTACCCCCCCCCCCCTCCCTCCATCATCTTCTCTCATTATATCCGACCACCATGCCTATTTTAATTGGTAGCCAGCCATCGTTGCGCTGATCATGACTGACGGATACAATACACAAAGCATATATTGCGTATGTGTAGTATAGCGGTTGTATGTGTACAATGCGATCCTTACACTTATCAAATTGGCAATTTTTACACATTGGATGGGCTACCTTCATCTCCGATTAGGTGTGTGAAGAAAAGCTTCACCCATACCCACGCCGTGTTTACACGAGCATTTTATTATTGTCAGCTGGTAATGAGAACAGAACTCGTCGTTCATCGTTAATTCTCACCGATAATGGTTCTAATTTCACTGTTACCATGTCACTTTTACAAGTTGGGATGTGCCCATCAATGACTGCCGAAGTTCTCAAAAGTTTGAATACCTGTGACGTAAAAACTGGTAATATTTTGAAGATAATAAGCTAAATTTTGCCACCTCGGTCCCTTGTGTTGCATTCAGTGTAGTGTTTTTTTTTTCAGTGATCATTCATGGTGATTCAGTGCAGTGATCATTTCACACTCCAGCAAAGCCTCATGGTGATTGTTTTTCAGCAATTCAGGTTTTAACTCTTCTTACTTGAATCAGAATTTGCATATCATTAAAAACAGTTTAGGTGATAGATATGAATTTAACTAGACCCCTAGGGTCTAAATCAGGCCTTCTCAACTAGTTTATTAGAAGCGCCAAAATAAAAATGAATTGAGGTTGAAGTGCCAACCTGTATGTTTGGTGACTGTGTTACGAGGGAGCGTAGCGACCGAGCCGATAACGGGTGGGGTCCAGGGGGCGAAGCCCTCGGAAGCTAGTGGATTTTAGGGCTTTTTGAGGCCCAGATGTGGCATTTTAAACACCTTTTTGTTCCATAAAACATCAATCATAATTTCATATTGATGTGAAATAATTAGTACAATTCCTGGCTAAAATCTACACTGGAAGTTAATTTATATGTAGGGGGTCTAGTTATTTTGGTGCAATAAACACGGAAAATGTCAAAATGAAGTGAAAATCAAACAAACAAAATGGCTTGCTTACATTTTGGGCTCAACTTCGACTGCGACTTTTTGATTTTTCTGAGTTGTTTTATTTTAAAATATAATTTTTTAATGTTGTTCTTTCTTTAATTTTTAATTTTTAATTTGTATTAATTTTTTGGAACAGCTGCGCGCCACTCTGACTGACCGCAGGCGCCACGAGTGGCGCGCGCGCCGCCATTAGAGAAGGCCTGGTCTAAATGGATCGTGGATTTTAACTCACTGTTGTTGAATGTTGTGTCTTTTGACTTGAATTTTGAAGAAGTTCAAATTGACTCAAAATCATGAAAATGAATTAAATTTCAAGTTTTTTCATTTTTGTCTATTTATTACAAACTCAAATACCTCAAATAAATGTTAATTTTCCTCTTTTACTGTGAAAATTCACATAATAATATTCTAAGAACTGTCTTCAGTTCAGGACTTTGATCCCTTCCAGAATCCATGGCAATAATGGTTTATTTTTTCTGATTATTATTTTTGTATTGCTGACATCTAATTGCAAAGAACTCATTCAATTTTCTTGTTCATCTCTGTATCTTGTTTTATACAATAAACCTTGTACACATCTATAACTTAAAGTGTTCAACTTCTTTTATGTTTCCCCTGCAGTAATAGATTTTGTGACGACAGATACAGAAGAATTGTCCCAGAAATGTTCATTGTCCTACAAGGTGAGACATTTGCTCAATTAAGCTCAGTTTTACCTTGTCTAAATTAGTGTTAGTATTTCTTGGCCGATCTCTCAAATAATGTCCTCATTATCTACATTTTTTTGGTATGAATATTTTCTCTTTTATTTTGTATAGGTGCAGTACTCTGACAGTTATTATCATCTTCCTTACTAATTTTATTATAATTGGATTATTATTTTAATGTTTTAATTAATATTTTAACTGTTATTAATGTATTTTTTTTTTTTTTTTTTACTATTGTCATTTTTACTATTATCAATTATTTATTAATTTTTATCAGTATTGTTACTATCATGATTATCAGTATTATTATTTTTTATAATTATTGTTTTTATTATTACTATTTATATTTGTTGTTGCCATCGTCATCATCATTATCATCATAACTTTCATTATTGTGTCTCTGTTCTCATATATATATATATATATATATATACAGTGCGTCCCAGAAAAAACGAAACCGAGAAGTATCGATGTTTTATCATAACTTAATCACAACCATAATTAATGAATGATACATATTTGGAAAGCTTAGAGTCTCCTCTTTCAGTTGATGCTAGTCACGTGATGCATATTTCACGCATGAGTGATTAAAAGCAATTTGAAGGAAGGAAACCAAAAAGACATTTGGCGGGCGGTATCTGAATTTCAAAGAAAAATTCATATTTCTAGAAAGTTCATTTTCTGCTCTTTCATATGATACCTCAATCAAGAAAAATGAGCCAGGAATAACAAAGTTCTGTTTGTTTAAAGTAGCCCTTACATTTTCATAATTTTAACAAACGAATTCGTTTTCACTGGGTGCCTGCCGTAGCAAAAAGCAGATTTGACAAAAGACTTAACTCCGTTTCGTTGACAATCAGCCATGCATGAAGACTCTCGTCTACGGCTGATTGTCAACGAAACGGAGTTAAGTCTTTTGTTAATTTCGTTTATTGATACGGCAGGCAGCCAGTGAAAACGAATTCGTTTGATAAAATTATGGAAATGCAAGCACTATTTTAAACAAACAGAACTTTGTCATTCCTCGCTCATTTTTCCTGATTGAGGTGTCATATGAAAGGGCAGAAACTCAACTTTCTAGAAATGTGAATTTTTCTTCGAAATTCAGATACCGCCCGCCAAATGTCATTTTGGTTTCCTTCCTTCAAATTGCTTTTAATCACTCATGCATGAAATATGCATTATCTGAGTAGCATCACATGAAAGAGGAGACTCTAAGCTTTCCAAATATGTATCATTCATTAATTATAGTTGTGATTAAGTTATGATAAAACATCTATACTTCTCGGTTTCGTTTTTTCTGGGACGCACTGTATATATATATTTATTTCTTACATTTGATTGACTTGTTAATGTTCTCTGTACTAGGTTCTATCATCAATAAGAAGATTACTCCTAGCACAGTATTCAGCTTTCCCTATCAATGGGAGTGATCTGTATGATGAAGTCATATCAACAGTTGCTTATCTATCAACAGGTTGCGATAGGTGAGAAAATCGTATTTGCTGATACTTTATAGAGTTATTAGGGCTTTACATTTTTTTTAAGTAACCAAAGTCCTTATGTCTTTTGGTATATGTGAGACGTTGGTTAAAAGTTCTTGTAAATTAAGGAAAAGTGTACAATTTTGACAAATAAGATTATGGAAATATAATCCTAAGTTTGTTTCAAATTTATATTCAGATAAGATAAAGGTTACCAAAATAGTGATGAAAGGTTCCACTTTTATATTTATATTCCCATATTTATGCCCTTTCTTGGTTCAGCTGTTTACTATGAATTAATCCAATCTAGGAGGGAAAAAAGCTTAGCATAAATAGAATTGGGGGAAAGTGCCTACGTTCTGTATCGGCCTGATAAATGGAATATATTTATACATGTACCCACATGAAAAGTGAAAGTAATAAATTTGAATAAAGTATGATACAACCTGGACATTTTGCCAACATAGTTTTACTTATTTTTGTCAATAGTATTGATAAACTCCTGGATGGTGGAGTCTACACCTCAGAGCTGACAGAGATCGTTGGTCAGGCAGCAGTCGGCAAAACACAGGTAAAAGAGATCTACTTGTATATGGTAAATTTACTTGTATAGGGAAATGATCATTACAGAATCTGAAGGGCTCCCCCATCCTCTCAACAGACTACTATACAAGTCATGAGGCATATTTCTTTGATCATTATGCAGCTTTCATACATTTCTTTTACCAAAACATGTTGCAAAAATTAGCTTATCTTGTCTTCAGTTTCAGTTTTGTTTGATTCTTTGAACATTATTTTTCCACTGTACTTATATCAAATTTAAGATTCCAAGGAAATTTTGATATAATCAATCAATCTTCATTTTCTAATATACGCAGTCAAAGCTGCGTTAGGAGCCACCTGAAGAGAAAAAAAAACACCTGGTAGCTTTGCTGCAGAATACCCCACTTTGTATGATAGGATTTATTTATGAGTACGGTTAGAGTGACTGGTATGTTGGGGTATTCTCATTTCTGTTTATCCTGAACTTATATTAAAGTAACATATGGTAGTCAAAAGACCACCTGCCTCTAAAGAGCACTTTTCTTGTCATATCATTTTTTCCATAGTTTTGCCTGACCCTTGCAGCGTGTGTGGCTGTATCATCTGAACAGAACGTTCTCTTCATAGGCACCAATGGTGGATTTCATGCCAGCAGACTTTATGATATCATTGCTCACAAAAGCACCAGTGAGAAGGTACATATGGCACACTCTATTCTTTTCTAGTTTTGGTTGAATTCTCGAATGAGTAATTTTTGTATTTATTGTTCATAAATCTATTCTCAATTTTCATTTTGATAAAAGATGTTGAGGAGAGGTAATTGTTCAGTGTCTTGAAAGAGAACATTTTTTCTTACATTTTATTTTATTTTTTAAAGTGTGTAACAAGGCACAGTACCCAACCCACAAACTCTGTCCTTTGAAACAGATATTTATTCATAGTGTAGCATATTTTTTAATTTTGCAAATATAACAAATTATTGTAATTGGCCTCTTACAGAGAAGAATCCAGAAATAAAAGCTTTGAAAAGCTGTTTGTTGATTACAAATATATTTTCAAAATTAAGTAGATACTTTTTGTATTTGTTTTGATCAGTTACATTTGTGTCTGTCTCAAACTCTCAATTCGTCATCGATATTATGAACTGAAGAATATGTTCAGAAACATATATGACAAATCTTTTGGTTCATAATAATGCAGACAAATTGTCTGTAAAAAGTCACAAGTTACTACAATCAAACCTGCTTTAGTGACCACCTGTAGATAAAGACCACCTATCTACAAAAACCACATTTTTCCCCCCTTGAAAATGGTTTCTCATTAAAACGTGTACTAAAAAAACCTGTACATAAAGACCACTTTTCTTGTCTCCCTTGGGTGGTCTTTATAGACAGGTTTCACCGTATTAGCAAATCTCCTTCTGTATCATTGTTTTCTCAGATAACATCAGCAGCATTGCAAAAGGTTCACTGTGCAACGACCTTTGACCTCTATGACCTTCTTGACCTTTTGGAATCCATCAAAGCATCCATAGACAGTGCTTCAGAAGCCTTCTACAGCTCCCTTAAGCTGGTGGTTGTGGACTCCGTCACCGCCGTCTTGGCTCCGCTACTCGGAGGAAAACATAGCGAAGGTAAGTACTTAGTACTGTCGATGTTATCTGAGAGGAGGCGCGATAGCTCAGTCGGTAGAGCAGTGGTCTTGTAATCAGATAACCCGGGTTCAAAACCAAGTCGATGGACTAGTGCCCTTTGGTAAGGCATTAGTCCTCATTACCAGGTCCCTCAGACAGGACCTAAAGCCGTCGGCCGTCTGGTTGCTTACATACAAGCATTTTATGCTTTCTTAGCAGTCGGGTAAAATAACCACCACCACTGTAGTACAGTTCAATTCTTCTGATATATTCTATACATTGAAATCTCTTTTTTATTGGAATTGTTGTAAAATCAACATCATTTTTCATACATTCTGTTATTGAGATAGATCATAAAATATTTAAAAACCTTGTCGTAAGTAATTTGCTGGCTTTTTCTGTTCATACTCTAAACATAGTCTAAAAGGTTCTTGAATTGTTGCCTTGGACAAAATATTCGTGAATGATCAAACTCAATAACATCACAAGCCTTTATGTATTCAGTTTTGGATAAAGAGGTGAACCAAAATGTGTCTTACATAATACTTTCTTTTCACTGTTATTTAATCTGTAATCCTTCCATTATATTCCACTTACTAAGAGCATTTTAGATATATAATTTCATTCCAGCAATGTAGTTGTTAAATTGATTTAGTGTATTAAAGGCACACTGTCCTACTTGTAGCTACTTGCTCCCTCTATATAGAAAACTTCCAAAATCGGTGCCTGTTGGTCCCCCATGATCCTCTTTTTCTGATGTTAAATGAGAGCTGAGTTAATGAGATAGCCACCTGTCACAGTGACCTCGCTGGCTCGCTGTGTGGTCTAATCCCTTCTAGCTGCAGTAGTAACGCCTACCTTTAAATAGCAACTGGTGCAATGAATGTTTCACTAATCAGGGCATCGGATGTGTGCAGTACGTGGGCCACAACAATCAGAATTCATCATTTTAATCTGTACCTTGTTCTGTATAGTATGCTCCAATATGTCTTACCAATTTCTACATATATATTGATTATGCTAGGTCAGGGGATGATGGTACATCTGGCAAGGTCTTTGAAGTCTCTAGCGGCTGATTACTCTATAGCTGTTGTGGTAAGATGATGCATCACATTCAACTTTAAAGGCATTGGGTATCTTTGTCTTAGATTCTTTAAAAAATCCTGGATTTAGCTCATGCTGCAATAATAATTGTATACCTTTGGGTCAGCTAGGAATCCCAGAGGGCCCTACGCAATTTTTTTTTTTTTTTGTGAGATAATGAAAAACTGAGTGTCAAATTTGAAAAAACTTACAATTTTAATGACAAAATCATCTGTTTGATCAAAATCGGTTCAGAGACGGCTGAAATATATCCATAAATTCAACTATTTCTAATATTTGTGGTGCCCCACAAATATTTGGTAATTTTGAACCAGCCGTTGAAAAACGAGATAGCGCCTTATATACGTTTTATTCCAGCCTATGCCAATATTGTTTTTTTTTGTTGGCTTTTCGTGTTGGTTATAATACGCACCAGCCGGCCCGTGTTTTGCTATTATTAATTAATTAATTAACTAACGGTCACCAATTTTTTTTTTAATGGAGCTGAATTGGTATAATCGTATTCAATCTAAATTCACACATTTTGGGGTCTAAAAGTACCTTCAACGCAATTTTAGGTGCTAAAAGGGAACTAGAAATGTCATATATAAGAATAAGAGCAATAAACATGCACTTTGAAGACATTTGCGGTCTTAAACAAGAACTCAACTATCCCTTTAAACTTTGGGTAAAAGTGGTACATTACTTGTTTTCCTTCCATGTGCACCAAATAGGGACTTTTGTAAATGAACTTTTTCTATTGGCATTTTGCAGATGTGTAATAACATGGTGAGAGGCGAGAGAGGTGAACCCAAACCGGCATTAGGCAGGACCTGGTTGACTGTGCCTCAGACACGCATCCAGCTGAGAGCAGATGGCAAAGATGGGAATACAAGTCGTGCCACAGAGACCCCTATCAATAGAACAGCATGCTTACTCAAATCTCAAAGACAGGTAAATGTCTAGTGAAATTAAATGAGTACCCGGTATTGTTGTGTAAGTGGCAGAAGTGCATTAAAGTAGCTGTGCAAAGATTTTAAAAAGCTAACTTTATTTTCATTATTGCAAAGGTGAAACTTTGATTAGACAATTTTATCAAAATTCAATGCTTGGAAACATTTGAAGTAATGACTATTATCCATTACAAAACGCTTAAATACAGCCCCAGCATAGCACCCAAGGAGCTCTCCAAACGCTGCTGAGATGTGCGACATCACAGGAACTGTCAGACATTTTATGTACCGGTAGTCCATATAATGTGCCTAACAACTTTGAGAATTTTTTATTGAGATTTTGAGATTTAAGATTTTATTGACAACTTTGAGATTTTGTTACTTTTAAGTTCTTTCACTCTTTCTTTTCATACCCAGTCTGTAAACTCATCCTGCTGTATAGCCATTGGAGATCAAGGGGTGTACGGATGAACCAACACCACTGATCCCTACATCATGGATAGCTCACTGTGGTCTAAACATGCTGTGAGCACAGGCGATGCTGCCACTCAGCGATGTTACTACTCCTGTACCTCGATGGATATACACAATAGTATACCAGAAAAGTGTTCCGATCGAGTTGGAATATGTAGTCATATTCACAGGGCAGCTTTTTTGATAGATTATGGCCTTTGGAACATGCCTTGCGGTGGTGGGGTTGTACAGCGTGTACCGATCAAGAGTCTAATGAGCTAGAGATAAGGAAACGAACGGTGATGTAATGTGGCAGCTTTTGTGACAATCTTGGCAACAGAAAAATTGTGGTCGAGTTTGGCATCTTATGCATGAATCGGTGGGATAACCATAGAGACCAGTAATAAAAATCAAGCTGTGATGTTTTCCAGAAGAAGCCCATCTAACCAATGATGCAATGATTTAAATATCGGCAATCTTCACAGGTTGTTTTTGGTCTAGTGGAAGGGGGGTGCAGGCAGCTGGACAATAGAATAACTTATGTACTTTTTGAGATAGAAAAAACTGAATCTCAAACTTTTGACTGTTCTTTTACTACATTTTAAATCCATACATCATCCAGATTGTTAAAGCCCCACTGTCCTACTTGTAGCTTCTTGCTCCCTCTATATAGAAAACTTCCCCACTGATCCTCTTTTTCTTACGTTAGTTGAGAGCTGAGTTAATGAGATAGCCACCTGTCAGTGACCTTGCTGTGTGGTCTAACCCCTTTTGGCCCAGTAGTATTGACGGTCTTTAAGAGTTACAGCTTATTATTCCAAAGCGAGTAACATCAAAATTGAGAATTTTGACACCTTTTGTCAGGTGCACAACCAGTTTAATATGTAGTCTATGTGATAACAGTATTTTGGGGGAAAATAAGTGGAAACATGACTTGTAGTCTTAATTACGTATGGCCATTTCCAATTAAATACATTTTGAATGAATCCAAGCAAACTTGCTTATAATCATGGCATTCTTTTGCGAGTTGCATCAACTTAATTATTTCACACAAAAACAAGACTTGATGTACGTATTGGGAAAAGGCTCTGATAAATTTAGAGCCAAGTTGTTGATAGATTTGGTACCTTGATATTTGTCCTTGCATGTACGTATTAAAAAGCAACCAATTACCCCCCTCCTCTATAATTAGTTGCTTGAGACAGATTATACAAAAGTTCCATAAATTTCTCATATAAAATTGTATTAATTTGCAGTACTATTAAACTTTTGAAATTTGCGAAATTTCCACAACTTTTTATTTGCAGTATACAAGGATCACATAGGAATGAGGTGACCTTTTAAAAAATTTAGATTAAAAAAACACACAAAATGATGTAGCTGGAATCATATTTTTATTTGTTTTGTCCAAATTCAAATAAAATTTATTTACAAATAAGATTATGTTTGTAAATAAAATTTATTTACAAATAAGATTATGTTTGTACAATTTTCATTTCAAGAATATTAAGAAATCGTTGATACGGATAACTTATGAAAAAAATGCATATATTTTATTCTTAATACGGTTTCATTGTGAATACATTAAATATTACTGCAATTCAACATAAATTGGTCATGAAATAAATAACTTCTGAAATACAAAAATGCATCTTAGGATAAAGTTTTGTTTTTTTTCATGTTCATGTGTGCAAATTAATGGCAAATAATTACACATTGTTGTCATTGTCATATCAAAACATTCCCTCATCTTATGTTAAGGTTATCCTTCAAAATGTGTCACTGGAACAAGTATTAGCTTTTAGTACAATATTAGATGGATTAAAACGTATTTTACCCAAAATATCAACAATTTTGGATAAGCAGTGAAAATCGTCATTTAGAATACAATGTTTTCTTTGGTACTCGGATAAGGTATTGTGTAAAGTCAAGGTGATCTATAGAGTTTGGATGGATTTTTGTAGCTGTTATGTTCTTCTTTTTTACAGAACAGCGATGTTTCAGACGTGGGTTGAACATCAATACAATATCTGGGTTTTTTTAATCCCAACAATTAACAAAACAAAAAAGAACAACAACAAAACTCTTGTATGAAATCTTAACCATGAAGCAATTTCAATCAGATACTGAAAAAATATGCTCATTACTCTATCCTACTCAAACTTAACAATGCCAAACAATTAATAAGTTGCATTAAATTCATACTTTCCTTGAAGAAAAAAACTTTTCCAATGATCGGTACTTATTAGCATTTGAAAGAATGTACACAACCTAAAAAAGTACATAATGTTTCAACTTTTCATATATTTCAGTTTCTATCTGATTAATACACAGTTACAAATCCATCAAAAGGAATATATTGCACAATTGATTTTGTATTTGAATTGGGATAAACCCATGTAAAAATAATCATAATTGGGAAAAGAAAGAATTATAATTTGATGGTCATAAACAATGTACCCTATGAATTTGTCTTGAATAACCAATAACTATAATAATAATAATAAGGTAAATTTTTGATGCGCCTAATACTATGTTTTGTTTCAGGGTATGTTCATATGGTTGTTAATTTATCCTGGGCAGCTTGCATCCTCTTTCTTGCCTTCTGAAATAAATCTGTAAAAAGAAAGAAACAAAATTGGAGTCACTTTTTTGTGTAGTCCCTCATTGTTATGCAACAATCACTATGTTCTAAAGCCCCTCTAAAGTGTTGGGACCCCCTCAAATTTGATGGCAAAACTTTTCTTTGCAGAAGTGTGTCTAAATTAAATTACATCCCCTTTCACATGATGATACAATTTCAGTGAAATTTTGCCATTAAATTTTTGGCAAAATGTGGGGCTCCCCACACTTTGAAGGGGTTTTAACACTACACTTGTCATGAGTATCCACTTTCCTTTCTTGCACTTGTGATCATATACGTGGAGAGTCAGAAGGACACTAGCCTATAGACTTTTACACAGAGTTAACACCTTTTTGGCTCCCACCAGATGACATATATGCTGAAGAAAGGATGGAGTCACAATTCACAAATGAGTTTGATTAAAGTGAGAACATTGGACGATCTATAAAGTGCACAATATTAAGTTTTGATGTTTTATTTTTTCAACTACTGAGAAAGCAACTATAGGTTGTAGAAAATTCCCATTCACCTGACCAACAATCTCAAGTCACATCCATGGAACTTGGTAGTTGAGCATTAATGTTGTATACAAAATGGCAATGGTTTGCGACCTTGGTTTTCAACCTTAGATCTCAAAGTTACAAGATATTCAATTCAAAGTAACATTTATTTTCTTCCATTTCATTTTTAACATCAACAAACCACTCAAGTAATAAATGTGTGCGTACATAATGGCATAAGCAATTTTAAGAGCAGACTAACAGTTTGACACAATAAAGATTGTGTAAATCCTTAAAGGTATTACAAAGTTTTGGTATGGGGTCATGAATTTGGTTCAAATTAACATATTGGAAGCATATGCGTTCCTACAATATACATTGATCGTTGTCGCGGTTGAAATGGAGTCTAAAGTTATGAAATTATAAATAATAAACTCTTTATGTTGTATAGCTCCCTCTCAAGGTCAAGATATTAATTTAGCTATGAAACGATGTTTCTTGACTAAAATCGACCGATTAGCTATTTCTGTTTGGAAATTATATATCCCAACTACATATTCTGAGATTTTCATTGTCGCAGCTACCATTGTACGGCCATAGGCGCTATTTGAAATATATCAAAATTTACCGGGAGCACTGGTAAATTTTTATATTCAATTTTTCTCAAAAACAGAAGTGTTTTAGGGGCTAATATTTTTAGTGCTTATAATACATCCACAGGGGCATCCAAATATATCAAAATTGTAAAGATTCAATATCCACCCAATTTTCAAAATTTCCCAAAACTTTGTATTACCTTTAATGGATAGAACAATATGTTCCACCACTGAATGACCACACCTGAAAACTAAGCAGTTCAACTTCTCCACAGATGTGACTATATGAGGCAAGGCCTAAAGCCCCTCCCCTGGAAAAAAAAAGTAAGCACATTTTTCCAAAAGAAGAAGACTTACCTAGTACACCTGCTACTGAAGTCTGCACTGTCATTCCACTGCATAGGAAAAACATTAAAGACTTTAGACTTTAAAAACTTTAAGGGCCAAAGTTTAAAGATATAGACTGGTAGTGGTAAAATTGCGGTTCAAGGGTTTTGGGTGCAAAATATCCATTCAATATTGTTTAAATATTGCCTTCAGAGGTGTAGATGGCTATACTTCAACCTGAATTTGCCAAAAAATAGAAATATATGCCCAAATGTTCAAATACGTAGGCGGTTTCCTGGCAAAATTTTGTATCATCACGTATAAGTCAAAACATATTCTTTCACAAGATTGGTAATAACTTATGAGAGCTTCCATTTCATTTTTTGAGAGGGGGGCGTTCCCAAAACTGGTCTACACCTTCAACATTACACAGGTAACAAGCTTTTATACAAGAGGTAGAGCCTTTCTAAATCCAGTTCACACTGGAACCATACATAGAAAACTCTGATTGATAAAGTTGTTATGGTTATCCAATAACGGTACATCTGTAACAAAAACCATTCCTCTTTCATACAAGGTTATGTATTTAGTGCACTGGTATGGATGAACTTGTGCAAAGTTTTAGGTTTATATTGATCTTCCCCATTTACGTGTACAACTCACACAGAGGAAAATATTGATAAACACTTCGTGACTCGTGGTGGGACCACAGACACAAATTCCAAATAATATTAATAGCATTTAAGGCATCGTTTAACAATGTGAATTTTAGATGCATGGCCATACATGTTATCAGTGTCTGTGATGTGGTGTAATATTGAAACCCTAAACAAATTGCGCTTCGAAATGATCATGAAGTGCCTCAAAAGAGTTAAAATTAGTGACCGGTTTCACCATATCGGTAGTTACTCATTTTCCCCAATGGACTGTAGTGTTATAAAAACCGTTAGGAAAATGGTTTTTTAAATTTTGATTTCTGATCATAAATATCTTGATAATCAGACAGGCGATCGGCTTGTAAAAGTCATGGAATTCATGTATGACATAGATGTTTCTAATTATGATTGCAGCATGAGCTAAATCCAGGATTTGTTTAGAATCTGAGGCAAAGATACCCAATCCCTTTAATAAAGAAGGTTCATGTGATTCTGAGTTTTCCCTTTTCAGGATAATAAAGAAAGTATGTACTCACCCTAATCTGTCAATCAAAGTCCCAACATTCTTCCGTGATGAGATCTGATCCATGAAGGCCCTGTAATACAGCAAGATAGTAACGTAATATTAAATATAGATTAAGCAATAAACGGGTAGCTATGGAACCTTCACTATCCATCAACTCGTTAAATATGACACCTTTTTTTAGAGGATAACTAGACATAAAACATAAGGAAAGGGAGAAAAAAGGAGATAACACAAGATGTGAAAATTCACAAAATATATTTGCAAAGGATGATAATAAAAAAAGAACTGTTAATTTGTATTTAAATTTGCAGGAGTATAAATTTCAATGTTCTTTAAGTGATTCAGATTTTTTCAGCCTGAACACTCTGGCCCGAATTCACAAAGGAGGTTTGTCAACAACCTCCTTGTGAATTAGTCTGAAGTTTATATGACTCATCAGATATTCCAATCTTTCATTCAACATTTTTTGTAAACACTAACTCAGTACCATTGGCAGGAAGCCATAAATATCATGATCATAGTCCGAGTCAACATGGGCTTGGAGTAACAAAAGATTGATATCGGTCATATCCTTAATGTCCTTTGGCAAGACATTAATCTATGCTTGCCATACTCCACCCAGGTGAGGTAAATGGGTACCCGGTAGGAAGAAATTCCTTGAATGATTGAGCACCTTTTCATGGTAGCTCGGTTAAAGCCGGTGTAATGATATGATTGCAGGGCCCTCGGGGAGAACATTATGAATACTAATGAGGCTACCCTGGGTAAACAAGACATATTATTATTATTATTATTAATATTATTATCCCAAAATATTTTGGTACAGTGATCAGAGCCCCTACCTGCTCTGTTGCATGAGGTTGAGTTTCACCGTCACACTCCCCGTCGTCTCCGTCTTGAGTCCGAATCGACTCAGCACCTTGCCATCATGGGTGAGAGGCACAGAGACATAGCTAGGGTCCTCCAGCTCAGGGGAGCCACCGATGAAGAAACGCCTCATGTCGTCATATGAACTCTTGCCCAACGGCCGCCACATCTTCACCTCGAATGTGTAGGTACCTGAAGTAGGAATTTTAGGAAGTAGCAAGGAACGATATCACTGGTGGGGTACTTGTCCAATTTAGGTTATTATATCATTTGAAGATGATATACTACTGGCCCAACATGCTATTTTGTTTGCCTTAAGATTTACAGATTCAAGTGATGATTATTTTACTCGACACTTACTCGACAAAGATTATGAAATGAAGCATAAACAATTTGTAACACTGTTTTACAATCATAGCCTAATATTTGTCTTTCCTCCTATACTTTCCCATATATCTTGAGTAAAAACATTCTGTACTGATACTTATTCACCATTTTCTATTTTTAAAAAGGGTACAGTGACAACTCTCTTTACCATTAACCAATGCCTAAAGAACTCCTACTTACCAGGATTCGGGGGTACAGTGATGCACCCGTAGCCCTCGGTCCTGTACCTCTGCCAGGTATCCAGGGACAGGACTTCCAGGAAGAGCTGAGGCCACTTAGGAAGGGTGCCTAACCAATGCCTAATGCTCCTACTTACCAGGATTCTGGGGTACAGTGATGCACCCATAGCCCTCGGTCCTGTACCTCTGCCAGGTATCCAGGGACAGGACTTCCAGGAAGAGCTGAGGCCACTTAGGAAGGGTGCCTAACCAATGCCTAATACTCCTAATTACCAGGATTCGGGGGTACAGTGATGCACCCATAGCCTTAAGTCCTGTACCTCTGCCAGGTATCCAGCGACAGGACCACCAGGAAGAGCTGAAGACACTTAGGAAGGGTGCCTAACCAATGCCTAATACTCCTAATTACCAGGATTCGGGGGTACAGTGATGCACCCGTAGCCCTTGGTCCTGTACCTCTGCCAGGTATCCAGCGACAGGACCACCAGGAAGAGCTGAGGACACTTAGGAAGGGTGCCTAACCAATGCCTAATACTCCTAATTACCAGGATTCGGGGGTACAGTGATGCACCCGTAGCCCTTGGTCCTGTACCTCTGCCAGGTATCCAGTGACAGGACCTCCAGGAAGAGCTGAGGCCACTTAGGGCGGGTGTCTAACCAATGCCTAATACTCCTACTTACCAGGATTCGGGGGTACAGTGATGCACCCGTAGCCCTTGGTCCTGTACCTTTGCCAGGTATCCAGCCACAGGACCTCCAGGGTAAAGTACCAATGCTTAAAGAATTCCTACTTACCGGGATTTGGGGGTACAGTGATGCATCCGTAGCCCTCCGTCCTGTACCTCTGCCAGGTATCTAGTGACAGGACCTCCAGGAAGAGCTGAGGCCACTTAGGGAGGGTGTCCTGGTCCTCCTCGGTGAACTCATTCATCTGATAGTACACCTCCATCTCAAATGGGTGACAGAAGTTGGACGTGTATTCCTAAGAGAGAGTGAAATATTTAAAGGGATTGGGTATGTTTGCCTCCGATTCTAAACAAAATACTGGATTTAGCTCATGCTGCAATCATAATTAAAAACCTTTAGGTCAGTCAGGAATCCATTGACTTTACAAGCCGATCGCTTGTCTGATTATCAAGATATTCATGATTGGAAATCAAAATTTCAAAAACCGGTCACTCAAAGATTTGTACTTTTTCAGGCACTTCATAGTCACTTTTGAAGCCCAATTTTTTTAGGGCTTTAATATTACACCATATCACAGACAATGATAACAGGTAGGGCCATGCATCTCAGATTTGTAAAACTGGATACATTGTAAAACAATGCCTTAAAGAAAAGGATGATAAAATCAATAATAATAATAATAAAACGATGCATTATTATTATAAAACGATGCTTACTAAGTACTTTCCACCAAAGTCTCTCAGGGCTATACATACAAAATACAATGACAAACAATTATATATTAAACAAAAAAAATTATATAACATATAAACCTACTAATTACAATACATATGAATATACATCAATGTGAACAGAGTAAATTAATCATCAAAAGCAAGTGAATTAATTCATACATACAATTATAATAGAAAAAAGGGACATTCAAATATTGTGAATGTGACATAAAAAGGTTAGCATACTCACTTTATTAATTTCCTTGGTAAAACAGGTTTGTGTGACTCCAGAAAGCATCTGATTCCTATCAGCTGCCCAATCTAATCAAGAATTAAATAATAAAACAAAGTAAATGACAAATGATATTCCTAATCACCTCGTTCATTCAGGGGGCACCAATTCAGAAATAGATAGAGAAGAAACACATATACAAATTCATGTGAAAGAAAAAAATTAAGTGATGTGTTTTTATCAAATCAAGACAAATATCAAGGGTATTCTTTATTTGTAATCGTTAAATCTATCTTTAATCTATTAAAATGTTCTTGGAAGGTACACCAAACAACTTATCTAGATTAAAATCTTTATTTTAAAGGGATTGGATAACTTTGTCTCAGATTCTGAAACAAAATCCTGGATTTAGCTCATGCTGCAATGATAATTTTAAACCTTTAGGTCAGTCAGGAATCCCATGACTTTTACAAGCCGATCGCCTGTCTGATTATCAATATACTTATGATTGGAAATAAAAATCAAATTTTGCGTCTTCCTAACTGTTTTCATAACACTACAGTCTATTGGGGAAAACAAGTTTGGTAAAACCGGTCACTCAAAGATTTTTTAATTTTTGAGGCATTTCTTGATCATATTGAAGTCCAATTTTTTAGGGCTTCAATATTACACCATATCACAGACACTGATAACACGTAGGGCCGTGCATCTCAGATTTAACATTGTTAAACGATGCCTTTACATGGAAGAAGGAACTTACGTCTGGGTAGTTCCACAAAGTAGTGGACATAGAGCCCATCGTACTCAAAGTTCTTGGCCGACACTATCTCACCAAGAATGCACAACCTCAATGTACTAGGAGGGGCCTATATAAAAAAATATGGAAAAATGAAAAATATATTTACATAGAGGGACAGAAGAGACATTAAAATCAAACATTCAGCTCATATATGTAACTTATATTTTAGAATTACATACACTATACACGTTCAGGTTCTGTGTCTCCAGTCACAAAAGGTTATCAGACATAGGCCTTCGAGAAATGCTTCTGTGTTATGAATTTTGTGATCTTACCTCAAAGTTGTAATAAGAAACGTATTGAAAGTAGAATGCTATTCATGGATACTTCACTGACCGTTGACTTTCACTTTAGATTAAACTAATATTGACCTAATTTTCAACTAGATGTTTGAAGAGCCTTTGTCATTTCCTTATTTTCAAAAGAAATTTGAATACATAATTATGAAGTAGAACAAACAATCTCTTCGCAACTAGATAGGTTTATTTTATTTCTTGATAGATGGCGACACGTTCAACTTATCTAGATACTAGAATCTTGTTTTTCTTTGTACCTTTTTTGTCAAATGTATGTATCTATCTTTTGAAAATTTGCTTATTAATACTGTTTTATGCTCAAGAAAAATTGAATAAAAACTCCATTTGAAAAAAAAATTAAAAAATGACCTAGGCCTTCAAGAGAGGGGACTACAGTATAAATGTTGTGATCCTACTTCAAAAAATGAACAAAGTTTAAAAAAATATATTTCAAGGACAAGTGCAAACAAGCGCAGATGGACAGCAATTCTAAGTTATCTGTCGGAACAACAAGGAACAAATGTAAATTCAAACTAAAATGGCAGTACCATCATAAAAGAGCTGCAATGCCCATACCTCATACGAATGCAAACAAACACAGAAAGACAACATTTCTAAGTTCTCTGTTGGTACAACAAGGACAAATGTAAATTCAAACAACAATAGCAGTACCATCATAAAAGAGCTGCAATGCCCATACCTCATACAAACGCAAATAAACACAAAACGACAGCAACTTCTAAGTTCTCTGTTGGAACAACAAGGGAA
This sequence comes from Strongylocentrotus droebachiensis, assembly GCA_035222895.1. Classification (NCBI taxonomy): domain Eukaryota; kingdom Metazoa; phylum Echinodermata; class Echinoidea; order Camarodonta; family Strongylocentrotidae; genus Strongylocentrotus; species Strongylocentrotus droebachiensis. The sequence continues at coordinate 219,065 of JAVYIG010002493.1, read as the reverse complement.
AAATGGATACCGGTATTAAAATTAAAATAGCAGTACCATCATAAGAGAACTGCAATGCCCATATCCCATACAAACGCAAACAAACACAGAATGACAGCATTTTAAGTTCTCTGTTGGAACGACAAGGGACAAATGTACATTAAAAAATGGCAGAATCATGTACTAAAGTAACCTGTCTACAAAGACCATCTGTCTACAAAGGCCACTTTTTGTGTTTCTCTTTGGTGGTCGCTATAGACAGGTTTGTCTGTACCACCATCACAATAAAGACTTGTTATACCCATACCTGCTCAAAGTCTTGGCCCACGTATGCAGTGATGATGTCCGTGTGTCTCTGAAGAAGTTCATGGTACATCTTATTCTCCCTGGCCTGCTCCTTGGAACTCATGGACTTGGACGCCAAGGTCAGGGTGTACTGGAAGGTGTCCCGCCCCGCTGAGTCGGTCACGATTGTGTAGGGGTCGCGATGATGGGTGAAGTCGGGGGAGACAGTGATGACTCCGCCCATCGATACCTGTCATTGGATGGAAAACACATGCGATTACTTCTACAATGGCTATTACTGATTGAATGACGGGTGTCAGAAAATACTGAAAGGTGTCCCGCCCCGCTGAGTCGGTCACAATGGTGTGAGGTTCGCGATGATGGGTGAAGTCGGGGGAAACGGTGATGACTCCCCCCATGGATACCTGTCGTTGGATGGAAACACATGTGGTTAGTTACGTTTACAATGGCTATTTACAAATTGAATGATGGGTGTCAGAAAGTACTGGAAGGTGTCCCGCCCCGCCGAGTCGGTCACAATGGTGTAAGGGTTGCGGTGATGGGTGAAGTCGGGGAAACGGTGATGACTCCGCCCATGGATACCTGTCATTGGATGGAAACACATGTGGTTACTTCTACAATGGCTATTACAAAACGAACGACAGGTGTCAGGAAGGAATGGAAGGTGTCCCGCCCTGCCATGTTTCAAATTCAAATACACATAGAACTGTACTTTTTTCAACAAACAAAAAGTTGAGGCACATGAACAATAGTTGTAGAAATAAAAGAGTACACACATTTCAGTAAAATACTTTCACTGATGTTCTTGGCTTTGCCAAACCCACGTGAAAGATAAATTAATAATTTTTTCATTTTTGTTTTTTGTATTAGGGATGATTTGTTTTTTTTAGAGAGAGAGGTTCTTTTCTATCCCTCTATACCAATAGGTTATGTCTCTTTTTCCTTTCCTTTTCCAATTTGTACAATGGATCTTCTTGTCTATCTTTCTCTTCCCACTTTCTCTTTTAATATCAATATGACACCATGAAGTGACAAGAACAGCAACAAAAACAATAAAATGTTTTGATATTCTTACCTTGATGGTACATAAAGTGCACTCATCTTCTTCTTTAGGTTCACTGGAAAAAAGAAAAATACAAACAGGAATAAATGAACAAATAATCCTGTAGGAGAACATCATAAATATTTAAATTGTTAAATCTTCAGAATGTATATATACTAAACTAATATAATTGACTGGTATTTGGTTTGGTTGTCCTAAGCAATTATCTCCTAAATTATGCAACAAAAGTTTGGTTTCTGGAATGCACAGATAATCTCAGGTCATTCTGGACTGACTGAATGACACAAATTGTAAACCTTTTTGGAACTTGAAAACTCTTTAACTAGGCACTACCAACGAAGCAAAATGTTCAGGTTAAAGTATGTTAATAAAACAGGCTCTTTTTCCTTACAGGATGACAGTACGCTGGCAGTCAAATTATTCATCAAGTCAGCCATAACTTTAATGGTGTTAATGAATATATAAGTGACACTAGCACCACACTTACACTACATAAGCATTTACACTGGGAAGTCCAATCCTACATACTTATCCAAAACGCCAAGATAAAGCATGTTATACATGGCATTGATGGGTATATCATTGACACTAACACTATATAAGCACCGACACTAACATTTTAAATTCTACATAACCTATCCATAACACCAAGATCAGCCATGATATACATGGTGTTCAAGGATGTATCACTTTATAACCACACTTACACTGGAGCCCAATCCTACATACTTATCCATATCACTAACACAATTCAAGCTAAACATGGTGTTGATGGATACATCAATCAATATAACTAATACAACACTACCACTACACTACCAAAACACTAACACCACACTATATTAGCACTTACAGTAGATTTTGATTCTACACACCTATCCATGATACCAAGATCAGTCATGATGCAGATGGTGTTAATGAGTGTATCACTTAAAGACCACACTTACACTGGAGTTCAATCCTACATACTTATCCATATCACTAACAAAATTCAAGCTATACATGCTGTTGATGGATATATCAATAAAACTAATACTACACTACCACAACACTAACACCACATTCACACCACATTAGCACTAACTCTGGAAATCCAATTCTACATACCTATCCATAACACCAAGATCAGCCATGATATACATGGTGTTCATGGGTGTATCAATGACATGGGAACTCTTTTTCTGTTCCTCAGACGGTCTCTCTACCACTAAGTTGGTCCTCCTCTGCATCAGCATAGGATCCCCTTGCCTAAACATTTAGTTTTAAAGTGAAGAGAGAAATTGAAAATATAATAGTAGTTTTAAAGGGATTAGGTAACTTTGTCTCAGATTCTGAAACAAAATCCTGGATTTAGCTCATGCTGCAATCATAATTATAAACCTTTAGGTCAGTCAGGACCCCCATGACTTTTACAAGCCGACCGCCTGTCAGATTATCAAGATATTTATGATTGGAAATCGAAATTTAAAATTTGTTTCCCTAACATTTTTTAAAACACTACAGTCTGTGGGGGAAACTGAGTATGGTAAAACTGGTCACTCAAAGATTTTTACTTTTTTGAGGCACTTCATGATCATTTTTGAAGCGTAATTTTTTCTAGGGCTTCAATATTACATCATATCACAGACCCTGATAACACGTAGGGCCGTGCATCTCAGATTTAACATTGTTAAAAGATGCCTTTAAGATATGATCAAAATCAAAATCAAATGCAAAAAAGACTTACCATTATCGAGAGGCTTCTTATCCAAATAATTACACAAATACAATTTGAGGGCCCACAGGAAGTTTACCGGTAGTATAAATACTCATGTGGCTACCATGGGCAAACAAGACAAAATCATCATTATTACTATAATAATCCTAAAGGTTTGAGTGATTTGATGGTTGATGTATCAGTATATTAGAAAGAAATTAAATTCTTTTTCATTTTCAGTCTTTCAAGTTAAAGTAAGCCAAAAATGTTCTCATGGTTCCCAGTAAAAACTACCACTTCTTTATAAATACAAAAGCGAGGTATGGGGATAACTGTACAACAATCTATCTACAATACTACAAGTACAATCGGTCTTGTCCTTTCAGATTGCTTATCCAAGTACATTTTGGATCGTTTGTAAATAAATAAAAAGCTTTCCAATAATAAGTAAGTAAGTATGAATAAGTATATAATTTATTGTCTATATTTCAGGAAATTTGATTTCCACTGGTTGGTACAAGTAATACAATATAAACATACATATAATGAGACAAAATACATACATAACATACAAATAATAGAGTCATATCGTCATAAAAGAGCTGACTCAAAAGAGCTGGCTCAAAGATGGATCCTGATTGTACTTTCTGACCTTGATGTCTTCAAACAACTTAAACAGAAGTTCATTTTTGACACATATGTCCATCTCCATATCAATGTTTTCTCTGTATTGATAGTGGCTATTAAATTGTGTACATCTGCAGCAATAGAGAATGAATAATTAATTGGCCTGAAGATACTTACGTATCTCTCGCTCTTCTCTCCATCTTCTTTCTTCTCCTTACATTTCTCATCTTCTCTGCTAGAAATGAAGGTTCTTCATTCGGTGAGGTGGTTGTGAGACTTTCCTGCATAACGAAAATAAACAAGAGGAGCCATTGATCAAGAAGTTCTAGGGCAAACTTATCAAGGAATAATTTCTTCAGTAATTGGACAATGGTGCACTTTGTTGTTGTGCTATTGAAAATTGAAGGCTTTTGCTTCTTTATAACACTCTATGCTAATAATTTTCTTAAAATGTCAAATCTGTCTTTTGACAAATTTTAGAATGTATGCACAATTCAACAAACAGAAAAGATTTTTTCATTGCGAAAATTACTGATTCCCTTTTATAAAGAGAATGATATCCATTGTGACAGCATACATACCATTCACACAAAGAGTAACTGGTGATGTTTAAAACCTATATTTTTAAGCTGTATTAACAAATTCCACTCTTTTCATAGATATTCTCACTACTTAGCAAGTTTAAGATGATTCAAACAGCATTATAATCTGTTATTTGACAATAATCATGATCATGAATTCCCTGCCCAGATAAAGTTATAAGGATAAGGGAACTCAAGTTTATACATCCCATTAGTAAACAGGTGCAGGACAAGTGACATTTAAATCCTGGTTAAAATCCCAACATTTTCTTGGGAGTGAATGGCCAGAGTTCTCCCAACCTACCGTATATAACGGTGTATAAACCGCACTTTTTTGCCGCCAAAAAAATTTCAAAGTCGGGGGTGCGGTTTATTTATGCCCCTCCACTTGGCGCTATGCCTGGCAATGTCTCCCAGCTCGGTAATCGGTGTGTTGACTCACCACTCGGAAACTAGAACAACACTCAATTTTGTCTGTCATCTTGGTTTGAAAGTAATCTTTCTGATAGATCTCAATATGTAGACTAGTTTATAATAATAATTCCTCCAATTTTTCTTCTATTACATGGTGTACCACAAGGTCCTATCCTAGGTCCCTACTGTTTTTTAATTTTCAGTACCGTAATGATTTTTTTTTTTTTTTTTTTTTAAAGGGCGAAAAAGAGGGGTGCGGTTAATACACGAGGGCGGTTAATACAACGTTATTTACGGTAGTCAAATCAAGGTCTTACCTCTTCCTTGTGGGTAAAGCTATCATAATCGGTATAGCTGAAGATGCGCTTGGTTTTCCTCCCTCCTTCGGCCTTCTGTTGCTTGATGTCGGTGAAATACTTCTGCTCCAGGGGACCTTCGCAGGATGCCTCGTTGGAGTAGAGCTGCACCTCCCGGCGGCTGAACACTTTCTCCTGCCAGTCAAAGATGTAGAGATCCTCATTCTCTGTGTTTGGCTGTTCTTCTGGAATAAGAGGATGGAGAATGAAATTATTCATTATATGCAGATCAATAGAGCGCTAGTGGTGGTGGTGATGAGGAGGATGATGATAATTATAATAATGATAATAACAGCAACAACAACAATACTACCATTAGTACTACTTCTACTATTACTACTACTACTATTACAGTCAAACTTGTCTATAGTGACTGCCCAAGGAAAACAAAAAAATTTGCTTGTTGTAGACAGGTGGTCACTAAAGCAGTTTTGACTGTACTTATAATAATACCACAAATAAAAATAATACTGATGATGATGACGTGTGAATTTATGTACATTATGTGACGTACACACCAAAGTGTTTATCAATTATTTTGTAACTACTTTGTATTTTGTTTTATGTGCTGCCAGTGGAGGCCAATCCCGTCGGAGTGGGGGGGGGGGGGCCGGGAGGCCAATTTTCTATGTTTTGAATATGGACCAATAAATTATCTATCTATCTATCTATCTATCTATCTATCTATCTACAATAATGAAATTATTAGCTACATAGTGTTCACATATCGATTCCAAATTTTGTTCAAGTACCCTATAATGTACAACTATTTTCCTGGCTTTATTCATGTTGGAAGTATTGAATTTGGCTCATATTTTTGCAAACTGTTTATGTTTTCTACTTATGCATCTCATTTATTTCTAGGACTCTGAGTCAAAATGTGACAAACTACAAAACTAAAATGTAAACAACTACAAAACTAAACTGTATGGATAAGGTCATATTCATCCTCAGCATCTTCTCTTGCTCTTTTTTTTTTTGCTTCCATCAAAACTAAATTAATCTAACAACACAGTCTACATATAACAAAAATTCAGTCATAAAAGCAAAGACAACAAAATTTTACTTTCATCATTTTTCTTGCTCTCCTTTCCTTTGCTTTTACCAAAACGAAAGTAACCCCAAACAAAACCTACACAATAAAAGCACAGAGCTATTTTTATTATTGTTCTCTTGTTTGGTGTAACACTGACAAGACTAACTGTGGAGTACAGGGTGACGTTTTGCTAGAAGCCGTTCCTTGTGATGTCACAGGCGTCGCTTTGTAGAAAGTGTATAGATTAGGCCGCTTGAGGGCGTACTGGATTTTGTGTGTTACCGATTTTCCACGTCATGGGATAGTTGCCTCCCAGAGTTGCCTAAGTTTTCGTTTAATTTTGTGATACAAGCCCAATGATGTAAGTAGAAATGAATATGTTATCTTGAAGTTTATGAGTTATATTGTCTTTACAGCTAGATAGCTTAATGAAATATGATGTTTATGACACTAATTTGAGATGATGAAATTATGACATGAATGAATCGTTCACGTGAAAGATTGTACACGTGTATGTAGGTTACGTAATTGTCGTGCACGGTAGTGCGTCTTAATGTACATGTACGTAGTAGTATAATGATATGACCTTGAAGAATGTCAAAGTCACCGTCGGTGAGTTATTATTTGTTGCATGTATTTACCGTAGTCAGATATATAGTGAGAAAGGCATTGTTTGTTTTCCTTTGTTATGATGACAATTATTAGGATTTTCAGGGTATATTTAATTTGATACATGATATGTTATTTTCATGTCAGTTTATGCAAGATGATTTATTGTTGTTTATCTTTTTATTAAAATTGCAGATTGAACCTTGCCTGCTACAGTACAACCAAATTACAGTGCATGGTGTCATTACTATGGGTCCCCAAGGGCAACTGGGTTAGTTCGCCAAATCGTCCACCACAACAGTTCAATATCAACTTGTGTGACTGTCATATCCTCCATCATGAGTATCGCCATGGATAACAGCACAGATCCAGAGGTTACCTTCAAGGACCACAAGTCGGACAGTATTAGACCTGAGGACTCAGCTAGCCAAAGGGGGAGTAGCACCACCTCGGCGAGTTGGAGGATACGGGCTAAGGCTAAGAGAGCTGCCTTAGCCGCTGAAGTAGCAGCTCTTAAAGACCAACAAGAGCTCGAGATAGAAGAAATGAAGCTTAAACAACGGAAAGCTGAGCTTCTTTTGAAGACTAGATTAAAGATCGCTGAAGCGGAGGAAACTGTATATAGAGGTACTCGGTCCATAGAACAGAAGACTGAGCCTTCCAAGTCTGAACCTCCCCAACAAGGTTCATCAACTCCTGTTAGAACGAGAATGAAGCCAGCGAGTGAAAACCTGACACTGACCAGTCAAGATGAAAAGATAACTGGTAAGATGGACTCTGACATCTTACATCATCTTCAGCAAGGACAGAGACAACATCAACAGCTGTTGGAAGCCATCACAATTTCAAGTGCCAACATTATGTCTTTTGATGGTAACCCATTGAATTTCTTTGAGTTCATACGATCATTTGATAGTGTCATTGGAAATTCATCATTGGACAATAACGCCAAGCTGCTCAAGTTGTATCATCTTTGTACTGGAGCTGCCAAAGACATAATCCAATGTTGTCTCATGATGCATCAAGATGACGGGTACTTTCATGCTAGAACACTTCTGATAGATCGCTTTGGAAGTGACCATAAGATCAGTGATGCCTGGATTAGGAAGGTCACGGAAGGTCCAGTTATTCAGAGCAATCCTAAACATCTGAGGGATTTTGCTGATCAGCTAAAGACCTGTGCTGAAACTTTGATGGCCCTTGGAATGCTTCACGAGATGAGCAGCAGAAGTGAGCTGGTGAAGGTCATTGAACGTTTGCCATTCCATCTGAAGAGCCGGTGGTTGCGTTTCGTAAAGACCATCAGGGATAGTGGCAGACAGCCTAACATCCAGCATGCAGTTGAATTCATCACCGGCGCAGCTGATGAACTCAATGATCCTGTATTTGGAGCCTTACTTATGGGTGGACCAAAGAATCTAGGAAGTACAAGGAGTGTAAAGGAAAGATTTGTGTCAGGTAGAGGTCAGGCAAGCATGTTTACTACCTCTGTGAATTCATCGACCAAGAACTGCATCATGTGTCAGGACAGCCATGACCTTTTCGGTTGTCAGGAATTTAAAGCCATGGAGCCTGATGAACGCTTTGATTTTGCCTTCAAGAACAGGCTATGTTTCAATTGCTTGTTACCTGGTCATGTATCCTCAAAGTGCATCCTTAATAGGACCTGCTCAGTCAAGGGGTGCAATCAAAGGCATACCAAGTTCCTCCATACCGGGAGAAGGATGAGACCATCTTCAGGAAATCCTACACCTTGGAGAACAAGAAGGGAATCGAATGACTCATCAACTCAGACTGACTATGATGTAGCATCTCATGCTAGTTCCAATGCCACGAGGGCCGGAGGTTGCAGAGTAGCCCTTCCAATAATTCCGGTTACTGTCAGTGCTGCAGATGGTGGAGAAAGCATTGAGACCTTAGCTTTGCTGGACCCTGGTTCTACGAACTCATTCTGTCTGCAAGAATTAATAGATGTGCTCCAGACAAAGGGGAAAAAGAGAGTCATTAAGGTCTCAACACTGGAAAGCCCTAAAAGAGCAATGGAATGCGAAGCCGTCAAGTTGAGGGTTAAAGGTTCCACAGCAGACAAGACGATAGAGGCTGAATTTCTAACTCGTCCGAGCCTTAACATCAGTACTGCAAACATGGCCAGGGAGGAAGATATTTCGAAATATCAACATCTTTGTGGTATTGATCTTCCAGTCACAGGGAAGAATCAAGTAACCATACTGATTGGACAAGATGTGCCGGAAGCCCTGATGCCACTTGAAATCAAAGCAGGTAAACCTGGTGAAGTTTATGCTGTCAAGACAATACTTGGATGGACGTTAAATGGACCACTTGGAAATGGAAGTAGTTTGCAGAGTTTCCAAGCCTCGTCTAGCTTCATCTCTGATGATGGTAACATGCTCCTGGAAGAACAAGTTCACAAATTTTGGAAGCTAGAAGGGACAGAATACCTTCATGATGATGAAAAGAGCATGTCCATCAATGATCAGAAAGCCTTGAAGACCTGGCAGGAAGGAGTTTGCAGAGATGGTGATCACTATCAACTTCCCATTCCATTTCGGAAGAGGCCTGAAGATCTGCCGAATAACATCCAAGTTGCACTAACCAGACTAGAGTCACTGAAGAGAAGACTGGTAAAGGATGATTGTCTACATGCTAAGTACAGTGAAGGAATGAGATCTTTGTTGGATGAAGGGTATGCTGAAGAGGTTAAGGACCAGGATCTTGGGAAGGATGAAGGAGTCTGGTACTTACCGCATCACCCTGTATTCAATCCAAATAAACCAGAAAAGACAAGAATTGTCTTCGATTGTGCTTCCAAGTACAATGGAACTTCTTTGAACGATGCAGTACTTCAGGGTCCAGACTTGACGAACAACCTTCTTGGTGTTTTGCTCAGATTTCGCCAAGAACCTATAGCCATTATGGGAGACATAAGGGCAATGTTTCACCAAGTTAGAGTCCCTCGTGAGCAGAGAGACTTTCTTCGATTCCTGTGGTGGCCAGAAGGAGATCTTATCCAACATCCTAAGGCTTACAGGATGTGTGTTCACTTATTTGGTGGGACATGGAGCCCAAGTGTTTGTAGTTTTGCCCTTAGACATACAGCGGAAGAACTCAAGACCGAATATTCTTCAGAAGCAGTGGATGCTGTCGGTCGTAGCTTCTATGTAGATGACTGTCTCGTTTCATGCAAAACAGAAGATGATGCAATCAAGCTTGTAGCTGAACTCATGACTCTGCTCAAGAGGGGTGGATTCGAAGTGACCAAGTGGATAAGCAACAGCCCAGCTGTGATCAAGTCTGTGCCTTTGGAAGATCGAGCTAAAAACATTGTGGGACTCGATTTGAATCGGGATGCCTTACCAGCAGAAAGGGCACTTGGAGTCACATGGGATGTAGAACTGGACTGCATCACCTACAAGATCACCCCCAAGGGCAAACCAGTAACAAGGAGGGGAATTCTGAGTGAGATAGCATCAATATATGACCCCTATGGATATGCCAGTCCATTCGTCTTGGTTGCCAAGAAAATCCTCCAGGATCTAACTGCTCTGAAGCTTGGATTTGATGACCCAGTTCCAGATGAACACCATTCCAGGTGGCTAAAATGGAAAGAATGGCTTCCCTTAATGAGCAACTTCAGAGTGAGCAGGTGTTTCAGACCCTTTGATGATGTGAACGAGTACCAACTGCATCATTTCTGTGATGCATCTGAGTCGGCGTATGGTGTAGTGTCTTACCTGCGCATGACCAGTGAAGGAGGACAAGTCCATTGCAACATAATTCTGGCTAAAGCAAAATTAGCACCTTTGAAGAAGATGACAATACCTCGCTTAGAGCTCATGGCGGCAGCACTTGCAGTCACAATGGATAGAAAGATCAGAAAGGAGCTGGACTTACCCTTGAATGAGTCTGTCTTTTGGACAGATAGCACAATAGTCCTCCATTACATCCGCAGTGACAACAAGCGCTTTCGGACATTTGTGGCTAACAGGATATCTACCATCCGAGATTCCTCAGAGCCCAGGCAGTGGAGATATGTCAACACAGAAAAGAATCCAGCTGATGATGTATCGAGAGGTCTAACGCCAGACAAGCTCAATGGCAGATGGCTGAAGGGACCATCCTTCCTATGTGCTGATGAGATGGAATGGCCTATCGCTCCTGCTGATCTGCAAGTGCCACCAAGTGATCCAGAAATCAAACCACCTACAGAAAATGCCAGTGCATTCACAACTCAGTCAGAGGAGAAGTCATTGGGAAGGCTTATCAACACATATTCTTCCTGGTATAAGCTGAGGAGGGGAGTGAGCTGGCTCTTGAAGTTCATGCAGTGGTTGAAACTCAAAGGAAAAACCCAGACAGAGCAAGAGCTGAGGGACTTCAAAAGGATCAGTTACGACGACATGCAGAAAGCAGAGAAGAGAATTTTGCATTACGTGCAAAAATGTTTCTTCCAGAAGGAGATTGAATCATTGACCGATTCAGCTGGTAAAGTGACAAAGACAAGTCAACTCTACAAGCTGGACCCTAAGATAGACGAGGGTCTTGTTAGAGTTGGAGGAAGATTAGAGAGATCAGCTCTACCATTAGAGGCTAAACACCCAGTCGTCTTACCCAAGGGAAGTCACGTGTCAGATCTGATCTTGAGAGATGTTCATGTAAAGGCAGGGCATAGTGGAAGAAATTATGTCCTTTCTGTGCTTCGTGAGAAGTATTGGATGCTTGGAGCAGGAGCAGCTATCAGGAGCATGATTAGCAGATGTGTCATGTGCAGGCGGCAAAGAGGAAAGATGATGAGTCAGAAGATGGCTGACCTGCCTGAGAATAGACTGTTACCTGACGAGCCTCCATTTTCCAAGGTTGGCATTGACTATTTCGGCCCCTTTCAGGTTAAAAGGGGTCACAGCATGGAGAAGAGATATGGAGTCATGTTTACATGTCTTACCACACGCGCCATTCATTTGGAAGTCGCTCATTCTTTGGATACGGACTCTTGTATCAGTGCCATTCGTCGTTTCATCGCTCGCAGGGGCAATATCAAGGAGATGCTCTCAGATAATGGCACTAATCTTGTTGGAGCTGAGAGAGAGCTAAAAAGAGAAATAGATGGGTGGAACAAAGCTCAAATCAGCGCAGACCTGCTCCAAAAAGGCATCAAATGGACATTCAACCCACCCACTGCTTCCCATTTTGGAGGAGTCTGGGAAAGGCAGATTGGGACTGTGAGGAAGCTCATACTGGCAGTAACTAAGCAACAGGTGCTCTCAGGTGAAAGTCTGACAACTCTCTTCTGCGAAATTGAGAGCATCGTCAACAACAGGCCTCTAACAAGTGTATCAGATGATGTCAATGATCTTGAGGCCTTGACTCCCAATCACCTACTTCTGCTGAACAGGAAGCCGCAACTGCCACCAACAGTGACGGACAGATCAGATGTCTACTCGAGAAGGAGGTGGCGTCAAATACAGTATCTCGCCGACGTATTCTGGAGGCGCTGGTCTAGAGAGTACTTACCGCAGTTGCAAAGAAGAGAAAGATGGGTACCATCGCATCGCAATCTTCAGATTGGTGACTTGGTGCTGGTTGCCGATGCAAACACTCCGCGGAATTCGTGGCTGCTGGGAAGAGTACTTCAAACTTTCCCAGACAAGAAAGTCTTCACCCGTAGTGCGAACATCAAGACGAAGAATAGCGTAATTGTTCGTCCTATCTCGAAATTGTGCCTGATTTTGGAAGGAGATTGTTAATTGCCCACATTTGGAATTCATGGATCATGTGATGTTTAATCATATGATAAGAAGGAGAAATTTGAGATATATAAATTTTGTGATCAAGGAAAATGTTGTGTTACAGAGGATGTCTTCGCAGAGATATGATCATATGAAGATCGTTTGTCATTGATTTATGATTGGAAATTAGAAGGATCCAATTAGTGCAGAAATGTTATTATCATGAAATGTGATGTCATGATATCGCCAACATTTATTTTACATGAAAGTGTCAAAATGTGACAATTCCTATTCACCGCGAGGATAGAATTTTGTTGAGTTATGAATCGTCTAGTGATCTGGAACTCTCCGACGATTCAGATTTAGTCACCATAGCAACTCAACAGTGACTGATAACTGAGAATTGAGAAACTGAACGGCATACAAGAAGAGGACATAAACTGATACATTTTTAGGAAAATGACTGTCTGCAATTCAAAGACTCATGAACTAATGAACATTAGTGTATTACACTTGAAGTTATGGAGTAATTTGCAAATTTTGACACGATTTGTTATTTTTCCAGTGTAAAATGTAAACATGGCATTTAGCAGCATTTAAGTTGCAGTAAATGAGCAGTTGTCTATGTTGTTTGATGGTAATTTACATGTAGCTTCAGTGATTATCAGAGTACTGTATATTTACTTATGTAAATGTATTGCTTCATTTAACATTGTGATTTAAGATGGAATTTATTCCTGAATTGGTTTGCATATCATTTTCTTGGTAGTATAGTGGTAAAGTTGTAAAAGGTTATTTCATATTCAGAAACAGAAAATGTGAGTTGTGTGTAGAAAGGTTCTACTAGTTGTCATGTTGATTAATGCAATATATGCACATTTTATTTGAAAGTATGACTGATTATCAGGAATTAAGCATATTTGGAAATTTATCATTCCTCATGTCAAGGCACATGTAGTATACATGTAGTTTGCCTTTAGTACAGTGTTACAAATACAAAGGGTATTAAAATAGGAAAGGTCAAGAGTTCAGCTCTTCATGTGAAGCTCGAGTAGAAAGTTACTTACAAACATAAAATGTGTGTTTACGGTACAGTCAAGTTGTTGGTTGTATGTTTAACTTGACACATCACTTTCAGATCTCCCATCGTCTGAGTCAGTAGGAAGATTTAGTTTTGGATTAAAACATTTTTAGTGTCATTCCTGGTATCGGGAATTATAGTGAGGAAGCAGCGTTGTTGCTTACAGTTATCTTTGGAGTCGTCGATGTTTACCAAAATGATTCTAAATTCTGACAAGGAATGTTGGGAGTTCTGATAGGGTTGTCATGAGTTCTGATAGGGGTTGTCATGGTGATGTAGAGAAGGATATTTGCTTTATGTAGTGCATTTGATATACACTTGGTGCATTTTATGCAAATGTCAAAGCTTTGAAATTACTTAGTTGTTTGCTGAAAAGAAACTCTTCAGATATTTTATGTTGATATTAATGGTCAAGATCATTGAATAGGTTAAGGGTGATTAGTTATTTAAAGGTGTGAAGAAGAAAAAAGGTCACTTGAACAGTATAAGAAGTTGAAGAATTTAAAGGAACAATGATTTATTGCAAGTAGCAATTGTGGATAGACTTAATTTTGAAATGTTTCAAATGAACAAAGTATTGTTAAATGTTCAGTAAGGCTTTCTCATTTAAGAGGGCCGGAATGTGGAGTACAGGGTGACGTTTTGCTAGAAGCCGTTCCTTGTGATGTCACAGGCGTCGCTTTGTAGAAAGTGTATAGATTAGGCCGCTTGAGGGCGTACTGGATTTTGTGTGTTACCGATTTTCCACGTCATGGGATAGTTGCCTCCCAGAGTTGCCTAAGTTTTCGTTTAATTTTGTGATACAAGCCCAATGATGTAAGTAGAAATGAATATGTTATCTTGAAGTTTATGAGTTATATTGTCTTTACAGCTAGATAGCTTAATGAAATATGATGTTTATGACACTAATTTGAGATGATGAAATTATGACATGAATGAATCGTTCACGTGAAAGATTGTACACGTGTATGTAGGTTACGTAATTGTCGTGCACGGTAGTGCGTCTTAATGTACATGTACGTAGTAGTATAATGATATGACCTTGAAGAATGTCAAAGTCACCGTCGGTGAGTTATTATTTGTTGCATGTATTTACCGTAGTCAGATATATAGTGAGAAAGGCATTGTTTGTTTTCCTTTGTTATGATGACAATTATTAGGATTTTCAGGGTATATTTAATTTGATACATGATATGTTATTTTCATGTCAGTTTATGCAAGATGATTTATTGTTGTTTATCTTTTTATTAAAATTGCAGATTGAACCTTGCCTGCTACAGTACAACCAAATTACAGTGCATGGTGTCATTACTATGGGTCCCCAAGGGCAACTGGGTTAGTTCGCCAAATCGTCCACCACACTAACAATAACATGCAGACATTACACTTATTACAAGATAGGTCACTCTGTGTTGTACCATAGACCTACCACGTTGTACTACGTGTTGGTTATTATTCTTGCCAATTGATCTATGATTGACCTAAATTTGATAAATTAGAAGTTCGATTTTGTAAACACCTTGCTCATCTAATGTTTAAAGTTGTGAAAAAAGAGGGACCTAGTTACATTTTTTAATCAATTTACAACTCAATCACTTAATTACAAACTCAGGGTTGGTGATGTGCATTTTTCCATACCTCGCATAAAAACAAATGATGGAAAAAGATGTCTCATATAAAGGGGATCCAAATTATGGAATGTAATCAGGAAATCAATTTAAGAAGTATATTATCTTCCTTGACTGGAAACATTTTATTACCAAAACGTACCCATTTCTTGTATATGTATTTAATTGTTTACCTCTCATATACTTTATGTATTCACTTGTTTATTTCTTTGCGTGTTTGTTGACATGATTTGTAACTGGCATGGTATGTGTGTGGACCCCTTTGAAAACCAAAGGTAATACACCCCACACGTGGAAATAATTATTTGTTTTGTTGATACAATTTTATTTTCATCGTCCTTCTTACCCGCCTGTGCTTTGCTCCCCTCCCCTCCTCCTCCAGCACCACTGGGTTTCTTCCGAAGGGGTTTCAGGGGAATCCCCTCTTGCCCTTCTGCCACGTCCTCATTCCTATTACCTCCCGGCAAGACGGCTTTAGGCACCAGACTGGATCCTGTTACTCTCTTCAAGTGTACTCTGCAAGAAGATTACAGATACCGTAATTAACGGTGTATAAACCGCCCCCATGTATTAACCGCACCCCTCTTTTTCGCCCTCTGTCGGCAGCAAGCCAGGTCCGTGTTAAAAAACCCACGCGGGAAGGCCTTTCATTTAACTGCGAGGTGCAGCTTAATGTGTAAGATCATACAGTAGAGGACCTAGGATAGAACCTTGTGGTACGCCGTGTGTTGGAAATATTATTATAAACTACATACATGTATTGAGATCTATCAGAAAGATTACTTTCAAACCAAGATGACAGACAAATTTGAGTGTTGTTCTAGTTTCCGAGAGGTGAGTCAACACACCGATTACTGAGCTGGGATACATTGCCAGGCATAGCGCCAGATGGAGGGGCATAAATCGAAACTTTTTTTTTTTAAATGGCGGCAAAAAAGCCTTTTTTCAATGGCAAATGCCAAAATTAGTGACAAATCTGCTGCTAACCAATCAGAAGCAATGATTTCAGTAGCTTATAACAAAAACTGTCATTTGTCACTGATGACAAGTTTTGTGAAACACCCCCCTGGAGTATACCCTCATGCAATCTGAGATAATTATCACATAATTCTCTTTAAAGGTCCAGAATTCCAGACCAATTTTTACAGGGAGTGTTCATTTACTTAGTTTAAAACTCTCCTTCAAACATACTTGTTTAAACAGCATGTTTACTGAGTTATAGTCAGGCATTTACAGCACCTATGTCTCCCCCTCTTATCTTTCATTCTTTCTAGGCGCAAAAAGACACTACAGTAGTCATATGCGCTAAAAAAGAAATGTAGTATTACTAGTTACGACATTACTTGATCAGCATTACCCACTCGTATGCCAAAAGCTATGCTTGACTGTGTCAAACATTCACTGCACGATTTAAGATACCTATATAGCGTACAGGACACATTGCATGGAATTGCCAATTAAATTAATGTCTACAAATTTTACAGCTTATATTTGACATTACATCGTATATCACCCTTCAATTTGCGACTTAGAAGTCACATGTAAACGTACCTTATTTGGAGATTTTTAATGGGATCCAGAGATCGATAATAAGATGTTCCAAAATCTCCTGCAGAATCATCTCCCATGATGCAACATTCAGACTTGTACGGACATCTGGAATAGGAATAATGCAAAAAGTCACTAAATATAATAAATAACACACAGACAAAGGTCTAGACGTGATTAGAGCTTTCAAAAGTAGAGAGAATTTGATTATTCATCAGTTGCACTAGCATTATTCTTACCATTCACCACATGCTTCTACAACACATTACACTTTACAGGACAATGCCTGTTTAATAGATCACATTTTCTCCATTCTCAGTGAATTCTCAGTGAATTCAATAGTGCACAGTTATTGACTGCAGCTATGATTGGCAATGGAATGTGATGATGTCGTAGTCTTTTTTGGAGTACCAAATTTTTCCTAAAAAGAAGACATAATATAACTTTCTCACAGGTTTCATGGCAAACCGCTGAATGATACAATTGCCATGGACGGGTGCATGAAGTTAGCGACCGTCATCATCATTATAATGTGAAAAAACAGACTACAATAACTACATGAATTTAATTAAGATCTTAGATTACAGTCGCTAACTTCACACAAGCGCGCGTCTGCACCCCACCTTCGGTATGCATTATGCAGCGGTTTGCCGTGAAACCTGTGTTAAAGGGTATTTGAATCATGCTAATTATTTAATATGTCTTTGTTTGTTCAGTTTTAGGAAAAATACTCAAATTTCAAAAAAAGATAGAAAATTGACACGAAACAGGTCAGAAAGTGACAGAAACATAAACAACTTATAAATAATGACCATTAATTAAACAATTGATGAAGATTCAGTTGATTTTTGGTTTGTTTTAGACTTTTAGTAGGGAATCTCCACGCCGAAGTTACGACTTACGGGTCAAAGTCTGGATATAATTCTGAAAACCAAAAAAAACATCATTCACATTTTACAACACTTCAAATCTAATGTGTGGGACCACACATTACAAATTTTATCTCTCGTCAGCTTGTCAGACCTCTCTTTCTCTACATTTTCACGTAATTAATCAATAAGGCCACTAATTCAGTTATCGTGAGTAAAATAAAATGTGTACATTTCAATCTATACTATGTTACACTTACCTGCTCAACAAACTTGTAAGGAGAAACAGTGGATCCGAAAGATTAAATTTTTATAAAAACACAAACAATGTCAAAATCTAGCTCAACGCTAGATGGCGGTCTTTCAAAAACTAGTCAAATTGCTCCATGCAAATATCCTTAAAGCTATGAACAGGACCTCTATGAAAATCGATGAAAATATTGCTGATTTTGAAGGAAGTATCAATTTGCAACTAAGGCACACAAGAAATTATGGATAAGATATTGAAAGCGGACAGATTTCTCATAGATCTACATGTATTCAATATATAGATAAGATAATTTAAAGTTAATACAAAGTTTTAGTATGGGGTCATGAATTTGATTCAAATTAACATATTGGCATTATTGGAAGCATATGCGATCCTATAATATTCAGTGATCGTTGTCGCGGTTGAAATCGAGTCTAAAGTTATGAAATTGTAAATAATAAACTCTTTATGTTGTATAACTCCCTCTCAAGGTCAAGATATTAATGAAGCTATAAATCAATGTTTCTTGACTAAAATCGACCGATTAGCTATTCCCGTTTGGAAATTAAATATCACAACTATTATGCTGAGATGTTCATAGTCGCAGCTACCATTGTACGGCCGTATAGGCGCTATTTGAAATTTATCAAAATTTACCGGGAGCACCGGTAAATTTTTGTATTCAATTTTTCTCGAAAGCAGAAGTGTGTTAGGGCTTAATTTTCTAGTGCTTATAGTACATCCACAGGGGCATCCAAATATATCGAAATTGTAAAGAATCTCTATCCACCGAATTTTCAAAATTTTCCAAAACTTTGTATTACCTTTAACGAAAGGGGGGGGGGGGTGGAGCCACGTTATGGCATAGGTGCCTACGTTGTTTTTTTTTTTTTTTTATCGGAATCCACTTTTAAAGGAGGTATTCGACTATAACTTTGGAGTAACTAATTTCAGTATAATTTGGTGCGAATTTAACTCTTGGAAGTGCCCCTGATAATGATATACTCCCAAATAGTGTATTTCCACTCTTTTGAATTAAGAGCGGAAATAAAGATTCTCTAAACTATAATTATGCCTCGTCGAACAGGGAAAGTGTTGTTATAATCATTCGGCGTTTTTTTTTTGACGAAGCATTACAAAATTGTCTCCATTTTGATGCCTAAATAAATTACTAAAGAGAGTGATCGTGGTTTTGCCCCAAATTGTATGACAGTGGGCCGTAAAATTTGAATGAGGTGAATCGTACAAAAAGTTTTGGAGTAACTGTATTGGAGGCATGCAGGCAGTCACGCGGGGTCAACGTTTGGTAAAAGGGTAGCCTAGGCCTACTTTGGCGGGGTTTTAATTCAGGGATCAGTTATCCAGTTTTCAGTTTGTAGATTTTTATGATGATATACAGCAACACCTCTTCATTCTTTCAAAATTTGGTTCATGGGCTTGAAGTGGGGGGGGGGGGGGGTGACCATTTCCTGACAACACAATCCCGACGAATTTTTTTAAAAGTTGTTAACGTCTTAAAATAGAGCAAACTGCTTCTTCCTTTTTTGCATGGGCTATATGGATGGGGAGATCGATCTGTCTTGTGGTTGCTATTCTCTGGCCCTTGGGGCTTAACCTGACGGCTCAGACTGAGCTGACAATTTTTTTTTCCTTCAACTTTTAAGACCGGGGTGGGGGGTGGGATATTCATATTTGGTTTGAACGGGGGTGTGCGGCTGAAGCGTCTCAACCCAAAATCATTTTAATGGTCATTTTGGCAGAAAATGGTATCCATTAATAGGGACTTTTTATTTTTTATTTTTGCGGGATTTTGCATCTGGAATTTTCACTATAGCGAGATTATAGGTGGGATATTATCCTGAAGAAAATAGTAACCTATTGATAAGGCCAAGATCTGAAAAGTAAGGGCACTTTTAGGAATTTTGCCGTACAAAATCATATCCCATGTTTAGGGATTTTTGGGAAAAAATTAACCCATTAGAGCGGCACATCCGCGTAAACCTTATTAAGCGAGTACCCCCCCCCCCCTCCCCCCCCCCCCCCTCCCCCGGGCTTTTAAGTCCAAGGGGTCAGATCTGATGGCCTGGAAGGGGCGACTTACTTTTTAAAGGTCTATATCGAGTGACAACGCGAACATGTTTACAAGACATCTTAGATAATATAAATTCCCGTCCCACATGTCCTTTATTACCAATTGGACATTAACTCTTATACATTACAAGTTTTATTTATGTTTGTTACAAAACAAATAGTTTCTGGCTCATTTCATTTCAAAATAGGTAGTCACAAATATCTATTCATCATGTTTTATCCGGCTCAGAGGGGACCCTAATAATTACAAGCTCTGCTTTTACCAGGGTCTCCTCGTCTTTCTTTTAGTTAACTTCAGTGTTTTTATCATTGCCATAATTTTTTATTTTGCATTGTAAATGTGTTATGATCCAATGTTATGCTCTGTATGTCATTTGAAAGAAAGACGAATCTTATCTTATCTTATCTTATCTTATCTTATTTCTTTTAAATCCAATTGGACATTATCTCTTATACATTACATGTTTCCTTTATGTTTGTTACGAAACAAATAGTTTCTGTCTCATTTCTTGTAAATCCGAAATCGCACTTTGATTCGCATATAATTATGTATCTAGGAATAGTTAATTTAATATAATTTATTTTTTTTATACCTCATTATTATGATACGTCAACTAATTTTCAGCCAAATATTTAAACCGGCGCCACTTTCACTTCTATTTTGCATAACGATGAATGTTTTGTTTTCAAAGCTTTATTGTATAAAAGTGTGACTTTTTATCTCTATAATGATCGTGTAATTTAACTTCTTATTATTTTTTGTATATAGTTTCAATCGATTATCCTTTTTTATGACAATGTTTACATGTGCGAGTAGTCCCGAACTACTACTTTGTATTTAAATCAAACGCATTGAATTGAATTGAATACATCCACTGCTCTATAAAGTTTTTTAACAACAAAAAACGAACAGGAAAAAAAAATGACCAATGGAAAATGATATATTTTCATGAACAAGTCGAAAGCGGGTGTAAAGATGATTAGAGAGTTGGGGCAGAGTTGGCTCGTAGCATTTGGAAAACAAGAAATGTCTCCCTTTTGAATAAGTATTGGAATGTCCTTCCGTAGCCTCTTGATGAAGCCCACAGTCATCGACTCAATTTTGTATATTATAATAATTAAATTAATTAAGAAAGGAAATAGAAAGCCACGTTGTTCCAGTTCTTAGTTCTATCAAATCAAAATAAGGGCCCTTGCAATGCTTGGTTTGAAAAATATGAATTAACAAAAAAATATATAGACTATATATATATTTTTTTTTTTTTAGCCGGAGAAGCCTACACAGCACATTAGCACACAATCTATTTTGGCACAATACATTTTGGGTTTTACAACAACATGTAATCCACAACCTAAAATCTAGCATCTCCCAAATGCGTCTGTAATATTCGCGTACGAATGAATGGAACCTGTGCATACACCCATGTCATCCAAACCTCAGTCCGAATTTGGAAGGCCCTTTTCCATCGTCGAATTCTTATTGCTAAAGAATTATAATTGAAATGATATTTAAAGTAAAAAGATCTACAAATCCCAATCTAAACATTAATTTACTCAAAGACAATGATTCTGATGAAATAAATAGTACAATTTTGATGCAAATGTATGGCTTCTCACTCGAACGATTAGACCCCTACGAACACTACACGCAATTTTACATTTATGACGTCATCAACTTCACAAGATGGCGGTAGAAAGGATAAGTCATGGCTAGTAGACATCCGACAGAAAGGTGAGGAATTGCACCTATTTAATGAAATTATAAACGGTTAATTTATATTACATTCGAATCTATAATATATGAGGATTGATGTTGAATATCGAATGATGTGATTCACGGAGCACAATCGAAATAATAGGGAATTATAATCAAAAGTTCGATTGCGTTTGGGTGAAGATTGTGCGCGATTTGTTTTCGGTGAGTGCAGGTGAAAGGGCGAGTGCTGCTGATAATGTGAATTGTGTTGTAGGATAAATGGGTCTGGCTGGGCATGGAATCATGGATGGATGTTGTCTTTGAGTAGCCAAAGATTGCATTTGAATTCTCTTATTATTTATGAAGTAGGGTTGTGTATCAATATTGTGATTTAGCTCATTTAAATTGTGAAGTAATATACTCCATCATGATCATGTTAATTTGATATGAAATTATGAGGTCGAGTCAGAATCTGAGTTTGCCTGGACGCGTGCATGGCTTCTATTTCAATAAAGTTGCAGTTGCTCGTCATTTTGGTCCTGTCCATATGTCCTGCCCTAAAGGACCCTAGAATATTACAGTCATGGTAATCGAAAAAGGGGGAGGGGTGAGATAAATCTATGCATTGTTTTCATTACTGAAACAAGACTTTATTTTTTTGCAAATATTTTTTTTAAACCAAATTTTGAATGGGGTGACTACAGGTCAAGCACATTTAGGAGTGTTCAGAAATGTCATAATTGGTCCTTCATATTTTCGCCTGAATATTGTTTAATCAAATTCACAACAAAAAAGAAGATATTTTATACTATTATTGGGTAGAATCCAGCTCAATACACAAGATCTACACATGTACACATACATTTTTTAATTTTAAAAAAAAAATCAAGAATTTGTGCTCGAGAATTTACAGATGATTTATGCAAAATAATTGCATTTAATGAAAGACAGAATATTGTACAAACTACAATGTGAAAATCTCATTTGTAAAAACTTATAGTTTTCAAGGTGTTGACTCAGGTAATGAACATTTCTAGACACTTATTGGTCAGGTAACATTTCTTTTTATACAATTGGAATGCATGCTTAATTTGCTATCCTTTGATAAAACCTTCATAATTTTTTTATTTTACAGAAAATTAAGTGGCAAGGTCATTTTTTGTCCCTGTGTCCATCTATGGTGACTGTATTTAGACAAATTCAATATTACAGAATTCTGAAGATAAAGGCTGTCCACAAACTTGAGTCACACTTGAAATATGGTCACACTATCACACGAGCGTGGGTGGTGTGTCCACACTCTTCATAAACTTGTCGTCCATTATTCCACAATGGAAATATAATAGAAGCCTTTACATGTAAGGGGGTGGCTCGTTGAACCACATTCATTATGCTACGTTTCTGCACCTGCATGATATGCATGATGAAACACAAACACTTCACAAAACTTTAGAGGACACGGAATAAAAGTAAGATCCCCAAGGCCCTACTTACATGTAGGTACATGTAGCTCAAAACTAATGCAAGGGTCACTCTGTGGCCTGGACCCACCCTCCTCAGAGGTCGCCAAATATCGACGTCGACTCGACGCCTAAGCCTGACCCTGACCTATTTGTTGTTGTAGTGAAGTCCTAACGTTCGTTTTTCTTCATTGGGTGAAGCTTTACTATACAAAGTGATGAAATGTGTGAAGCTTTGACGAGTAATTTGTTTTTTCTGGTGATGTGACATCGAATCCAATCGGTCGCCTTGTTTGTTCAGGTGATGTGACATCGAAGCCACTACCGGTCGCGTCGAAAATATGTCGAAATCATGTCGAAATCGTGCGTTTCAAAACAACTATTTAATTTTTATTCCGGTCACTCATGCACTCGCAGAGTGATCGTCCTGAGGTCACCAAACTTTTCTCCAGCGAAACTGATTTCGAGATTTCACAAGATCGTTTTCGAGTAGTCTACTAGTCTCCTACACATAACTAGTTGCGTGAGTATTCGCAGTATACGTGCCTGAAACGTATCTTTGAATTGAAACCTGGTTGACTTGGTACTTATTGAGCAGTATGGAATTACTATCATGACTATAGACCATTGCAGTCATGGTCTACTATTATAAGTAAACATTGGTGGAGCTTGATTTCAAAACGTGAAGCTTGAAATATGTAATGGCCAATATGGTGAAACAGTGGTGAAGCTTGAACTATGCAAATGGCCAGTATGGTGAAACAGTGGTGAAGCTTCAGACCGGCCGAAAACTTACAAAAGTGAAGCCTCGATGGAAAACTGACACAAGTGAAGCCTCACCTATGTAAAACTGACAAAAGTGAAGCATCACCTATGCAAATAATTCAAAGGGTGAAGCCTGGACTAACACATTTGCTGATAAGAGTGATGCTTTGCCTTTGTTTTTTGTAAAGCACATGAAGTGATGGTGAAACCCTGAGGTTACAAATAATTGGCTCAGGTGAAGAAAGGTGATGACCTGAGGAGGGTGGGTCCAGGCCACAGAGTGACCCTTGCATAAAGGAATCAGGATTCTTCTTTACCGTAATTAACGTTGTATTAACCACACTTTTTTGCCGCCAAAATTTTTTAAAGTCGGGGTGCGTCTTATACACAGGTACAAAAAAGTTTCGATTTATGCCCATCCACCTGGCGCTATGCCTGGCAATGTCTCCCAGCTCAGTAATCGGTGTGTTGACTCACCACTCAGAAACTAGAACAACACTAAAATTTGTCTGTCATCTTGGTTTGAAAGTACCGGTAATCTTTCTGATAGATCTCAATATGTAGTTTATAATAATAATTCCTCCATTTTTTTCTTCTATTACACACGGCATACCACAAGGTTCTATCCTAGTTCCTCTACTGTTTTTTAATTAACATTAATGATCTTACACTTTCAACTGCACCTCACAGTTAAACGAAAGGCCTTCCCGCGTGGGTTTTTTGGTAAATTTGAAAATTTGTTTTATACTGCAGTGGACTGGACATACACGTACAACAAATTCATTCGACCCCCCCCCCCCTCACTTCACCTCCATTGTAGGTCTTTCAAGTCTCAACAAATCAACCTCTGCATGTACAGTATACATGTAGCCTAAGTAAACTATTTATATAATATAGATTACACAACCTTTTAGTCTTTCAAACACAACAGGGGCCTGTTTCTCGAAACCATCATACATATGTAAGTCCAACTTCTTAACTATCCCATTGAAACATGTAATATATAATTAACACACGTTTCAATAGGATTGTCAAGAAGTTAGACTTACAGGTGTATGAGGGTTTCGAGAAACAGGCCCTGCATACTGGTAAATTGTGGTCCTTTTATCATTGCTATTGTTGCCAACATAAAGATTGTCAAGGTCTACACTAAATATGTGGTGTGTTGCCATCCATATGCCTACATGCACTTGAACGGTGTATACATTACATGTACAATATACATAATGTACATGTCTGTACATGTGCATCACACATAGGCCTACGTGTGCATTTATATGTCTACAACAACAACACCGTTTGTCCAAGTGTGTATTGACTATTGTGGGGACTCCGGTTGTGCACTGCTCAGCATGTAGTCTTGGTCTTCTCTGTCTACAACATCTGCTTGTAATGTATACTACATAACTTAAGCAGCTACAGGCAAGGCATATCATTTATGGAGGTCACTGTAGTTCATTGTCTGCATAACATTGCTTGGTGACAGTGATTCACTGTTGGGGTATGGGGGTTACAGTAGTTTGCTGGCGTAAACCGTTGTCGGTTGGGACGTGTAACATTGTCTGATCTTCAAGACTATGAATACTTCACGGTCTACTGCACTCCACAGACCCTGTGTTGTAGCTGCTCCTAACACAGCCAGAGACTGAAGATGTTAGGCGAGACTCAAGGCCCTATTTTTTTAAAGTCTCAAAATAGAGTCTGTGCATAAAGACTACACATGGGTCCAGTGGATTTTTAAATGAATGGTGTTTGTGTGTTGTGAAACCTCATTAGTTGTAAGTGATTGCAGTGAGATACAGTATAGGCGTACTCCATACGTGATACCATTGAGCAAAGAGCAACAGTTAATCACTCTACGATTCTTACTAGTGAGATCATGGGGGGGGGAGGAGACCTGTGCACCGCATAATTTCTTTAAAATCGTGTAGGCTTACGATTACATGTCCATCACATGCGCATACAGTTGTAATTGGTAAATGTGAAAAGACATGAATTCACATTTGTAGTTCCGTAGTACACAATGTACTTTTGTGTTGCCTTTATGGCTACATGTATTGTACAGGGAATAATTTTCCTGGTATCGCATCGCAATTTGCTATGCATTTTTGCATGACTGCTATACAAAATATCTTTTGTGTAGCAGTTTTCTTTCATAGAAATGTACAGAATTTCATTTGAAATATTTATCCATCGGCTGAAATTGCTAATCAAAAAAGTTAGGGAAAATTATTCCCTGATTGTAGGTGACATCTCAAGGAAAGAGCAGTGAATTATAGAGGTAAAAAGCTTCCTACCCTTCACTTTATATTTATAATCAATTGCCTGTTTCTGTACAGTGTAAATGTACACTAGAATAGTTGAATACATTTTGCTACAACATATGTTCATGTAGCAAACAACTCATAAACCCTTTGCATATTACATGCACATCATGTTTTATGCAGTGCATAACACAGAGTTGTTTGATAACGTGTTGTATTCAGGCTTCAGTCAGTCCTTATGGTGTCCGGTGCACGTTGATAAACAAAATCTTTTGCTACCCTTTTCTGTACCTCTTTCGATGAATCCATTTAAACATTGCAACATGTGCCAATTGTATACTACTGACCTGCTGTACATGTACATGTAGGTACATTGAAAGCCACTGTAATAAGACTGCTGTTCCAACGCATGTCAAAGTAAGCAATGCGCAAACAGGTGTCATGTTTACAAGTAGATTGGATTACCATTAATTTTGTGTCCAAATCATTTGTAAAGGTAATGTACATTGTACTGTGCAAATACATGTACATGAATTCAACATGTTTGTACAGTAAAATGACAGGTTTACCATGGCATTATACATATATTCAAATTTCATGCTTACTTTTAAAATCAAGGTTGTTCTTGACAGCCTGAAGGCATGCCCAACATAGCAACAAGTAATATATATGCAGACTGGATTCCAAATATTGTCCAATCATTGATTTATAACAGGTTAAATAACTTGCATTAGATCCTCAGGAAAGAAATATACAATACAAAACTCGAAGTGTATACAAATACAAAATATAACCTTAAAATGTCTTAGTACAATGTACATGTACATACACTGTACATTATATCACAGAATACTTGTACAGTTCTTATTAGCCCTAATATTTTAAAGCAGATCATATTTCTTGAACTGAACTTGACCTTATCTGTGTATTGATTTGTATGCTTACATGTACAAATGTATATTAAGGCCAATTGTACAGTAGAGAACTACAGATCAAAAGATTATAGACATTCTGTGATTGCCATACACTGCTGTAAACTATTGGTGTGTTTTATGAATGGATTTTACTTTCTTTTCACTTTTAAGGCCTCCTACCCTGTACTGTAAGTGCGATTTTCTCACACTGATATTTAAGTATTTTATTGTTGCTTTTTTTTTAACAGAGCTTTTTTCAATTTATCAGAGCACTTTCGGAGCTGTCGAGAGCTAAATTGCTCTCCGCTCCAAGTCTTTTATTCGCTGGCATGTGTAAGATCTTGCAGCATCACTGTGATCGGCCTAGTGACATTAGCAAACCGTACTGCAGATGTCATTTGCTATATTTAGAATCGCGTCAGGTGACTCTGAGTCATAGAGTTGGATTCTAGAATAGTTTATCCCGCCAGCCTGTAAAACATACTTCTGGGATTCAAATCAAAATGCGGTTCATTATCTTGATACAAATTAGTTTGACATTGTAGTAGCGCACTATTTAACTGTACATGTAGGCCCTACTTGTAAAATGTACATTGTGTACATCTAGGTATACAAGTACAGGTACAGGTACATGGTACATTTGTAAGGCATTTATGCAAGCTGGAGAATTGGCTTAGATCATATGATGGAAGAATTGTGGTGTTATTATTAGTTATTAATTTACCAGAGCTCTTTGTTTATACTTCATGATAATAGGCATGTTCAAACAGTCCACACACACTGACACCTGTGACCTGTACAATGCCTGGATTTGTGTGACTACATAAAGAGTGTATACGTTTCAAATCTATATGACCTTTAAGTCATTCCTCCCTCATCCACTTTGCCTCGTCCATTTTACAAAAGAAAAGGAAGAAAAAAAAGTCTTCACTGTCTGATACCTGTAGATGGACTTCATCTAATTTCCTTGGCTAATAGGATAATTTGAGAATGTCAGTAATCTAGGTTTGTGACTCAAACGCTAGCAGCAGCAGCCAGCCAGCCCGATCTGGAAGACTGCCCTCGATTCTCAGTCAGACTTGACAGCTGTTGGCTCGGCCGCAAGATGCAATGGAACGACATCGTCAGGACGGAGCCAGAGCACCGAGCCAAAATCCTTAAGTGTGACTCATTTGCATGGCAACATTGTCACATGCCCCCTCCAACCTAATATCCTGCTACCCTCCTCATGAACAGGGGTTAGTGGATTAGTGAGAGTGGCTGCAGAAATCCGGGTTCGTGTAGAGAGCCGCTGAGCTTTTTAGCCCGCTTCTTAGCACCCTGGGATTCCATTACACGCTGCAAACATTCGTCTAATGTGATACCTCACACAACCCCCACCCCCCCCCTCTCACTCACCCCAGCAACCTTTCACTCCATTAGCTTAATCCATTTTGCATCCCCGAGGGTCGTTGATTGGAAAGTGTATTTAATGCCGTTCTTGTTTGGCATTAATTTGTGGCTTCCTTTGCGTCTCGTCAGTTTCAATCATGGAAATGAAACCTGAATTGCTTTTGGATTGGAGAAAATTAATTGAGAAATACAATGTAGGCATATTTTAGATGAGGAATATAGATTGCACATAGACATTACCTCCAACATGAAAGAGAGAGAGAGAGAGAGAGAGAGAGAGAGAGAGAGAGAAAGAGAGAGAGAGAGAGGGGGGGGGGGGGGTGGTGAGAGATGTGCCCATCCAATTCTCACCATACGTTACTTGTAGTCATGTACAGTACCTCAGTTATGACAATGATGTGTGCTTGTCGTACAATGTAGTTTGCTGCTCACGTAACGTACAGTATATTGACTACAAATGTACATGTACTGTAGGCCTAACTGTTCATACAAAGTATGGGAATATTAAATTTGTGGTGTCGCAGTTCTTGTGTTGGTACCTCATGCAGGTGTTATCTTACTTGAAGCATTACTAAAGCTTTGTTCAGATAGCAAGTGATAAACTGCGGTAGATTTTTATGACATATACATGTGTTATAATTAGTTATAATACGATATACCGTACTGTATGCTTCACATTTCTGTATCTTCATTGTAGCTCAGTGATCACGTGTTCATATGGACATGTATTATCATTGTTGCGCACACAGTTGGCATTAATTTAAACATTGACAAATTGCAGGGCCTTTTTGTTCTTCTTTGTGAGTTAATTTACTGCATCATTTTGGAATGAGCCTTAAAGGTAAAGACCAGTATTGGCAACGCCCCAATTTCAAAAAATGAAATGGAAGCTCTCATTACCAATCATGTGAAAGATAGGCCTGAGTCATCACGGGTTTTGCCGAACCCGGGTTTGACTTGAAAATTTCGGGCGGGGACCGGGTACCCGAAATTTTCACCACTGCACTGACACTCAAAATCGTGTGCATGCAGCGGCGGGAGTTAGACTAAGTTGCTGTTCTAATAATGCGACGGAAAGGACAGTTACTGCTTTCAAAACAATAAAATAATCAATTGAATTAAATTAAGATGCTTTAAAAAATAAATGGATTTCGTTTCAGTTGACGGTAGGTGTTTTTATCGCTCTAAAATTGAGGCTGCAAGAAAGGAATCACGCTTCGTGGTACCGATCGAGTGCGTTCAGAAACGGAAGTGGAAATAGATCGATGACCACAGAACTCTTAAATACGTATTTAAGAGTTCTGTGTCGATGACCCACTGAAGACAGAGCAAGAAAGTGCCACACAGAAGACTAAAATGTTGATCAGAATATCGCAATTAAATCGTAATACTAAAAGCATTAATTTAATTGTCAAAATATATCCACAATATAATGGTTTACCCTTGATAGTTTGATGAAGGAAAATAAATTAAAGCTCTTGAAATAACATCGAAGTGCCTTTCGTCCGTTCTAAAAATGCGTGTATAACGGCAAGCAGAAGTTACGAGTCAAGCTTGATATGCATGTTTACATCCCTGCACCGATCATCCGACCTGATCGGAACAATAAGCATTAAACCATTAAAAAAAACATCACGTAAGACTTTGAGGGACTCCAATTCAACAAAATTACCGTAAAATAGATATTTGCTTTGACAAATAATACTATAGATATTCATAATATCTTACAGAAATAATGATATTTCATGAGCTACGTTCTCGATATCGAGTTCAGCTAGCCATCATTTTGAAATGAGACGTAGTTGTCATGCAGTAGACTGTAGAGGGCAGTGTGCAGCAGAGAGAGGAAAAAAGCGCGGGCCTGAGATCACGTGATGTTCACGTGCCTATTACGTGATTTTTTTTTCTCCCTCTCTGCGATGCGAGCTGCCGTATTCCACTGCGCTGCATGCATGACAACTACGTCTCATTTCAAAATGATGGCTAGCTGAACTCGATATAGAGTACGTAGCTCATGAAATATCATTATTTCTGTAAGATATTATGAATATCTATAGTATTATTTGTCAAAGCAAATAACTATTTTACGGTAATTTTGTTGAATTGGAGTCCCTCAAAGTCTTACGTGATGTTTTTTAATTGGTTCAATGCTTATTGTTCCGATCAGGTCGAATGACGGTGCAGGGATGTAAACATGCATATCAAGCTTGACTCGTAACTTCTGATTGCCGTTATACACGCATTTTTAGAACGAACGAAAGGCACTTCGATGTTATTTCAAGAGCTTTAATTTATTTTCCTTCATCAAACTACCAAGGGTAAACCATTATATTGTGGATATATTTTGACAATTAAATTAATGCCTTTAGTATTACGATTTAATTGCAATAGTCTGATCAACATTTTAGTCTTTTGTGTGGCACTTTCTTGATCTGTCTTCAGTGGGTCATCGATCTATTTCCACTTCCGTTTCTGAACGCACTCGATCGGTACCACGAAGCGTGATTCCTTTCTTGCAGCCTCAATTTTAGACCGATAAAAACACCTACCGTCAACTGAAACAATATCCATTTATTTCTAAAGCATATTTATTTGATTATATTGAAATATAAGTTTGTGAATTGCATATTTTTAGTTCTATATTTCAAAATATCAGTGTGAAATTTAATTTTGAAAAACCCGAAACCCGAAAACCAAAAACCGGGTTTCAGCTCGACGGTCGGGGCCCGGGCGGGGACCCGTTTCGACTCAGGCCTAGTGAAAGAATATGTTTTGACTAATACATGATGATAAAAAATTTGCCGGGAAACCGCCTACTGATTCATATATTTGATAAATTTATTTCTCTCATGGTCTGGTGAGAGAGATAGGGTAGTCCCATATTAGGCCTGAGTCATCACGGGTTTTGCCGAACCCGGGTTTGACTTGAAAATTTCGGGCGGGGACCGGGTACCCGAAATTTTCACCACTGCACTGACACTAAAAATCGTGTGCATGCAGCGGCGGGAGTTAGACTAAGTTGCTGTTCTAATAATGCGACGGAAAGGACAGTTACTGCTTTCAAAACAATAAAATAATCAATTGAATTAAATTAAGATGCTTTAAAAATAAATGGATATCGTTTCAGTTGACGGTAGGTGTTTTTATCGCTCTAAAATTGAGGCTGCAAGAAAGCAATCACGCTTCGTGGTACCGATCGAGTGCGTTCAGAAACGGAAGTGGAAATAGATCTATGACCCACTGAAGACAGAGCAAGAAAGTGCCACACAGAAGACTAAAATGTTGATCAGACTATTGCAATTAAATCGTAATACTAAAGGCATTAATTTAATTGTCAAAATATATCCACAATATAATGGTTTACCCTTGGTAGTTTGATGAAGGAAAATAAATTAAAGCTCTTGAAATAACATCGAAGTGCCTTTCGTTCGTTCCAAAAATGCGTGTATAACGGCAAGCAGAAGTTACGAGTCAAGCTTGATATGCATGTTTACATCCCTGCACCGTCATCCGACCTGATCGGAACAATAAGCATTGAACCAATTAAAAAACATCACGTAAGACTTTGAGGGACTCCAATTCAACAAATTTACCGTAAAATAGTTATTTGCTTTGACAAATAATACTATAGATATTCATAATATCTTACAGAAATAATGATATTTCATGAGCTACGTACTCGATATCGAGTTCAGCTAGCCATCATTTTGAAATGAGACGTGTTGTCATGCAGTAGACTGTAGAGGGCAGTATGCAGCAGAGAGAGGAAAAAAGCGCGGGCCTGAGATCACGTGATATTTACGTGACTATCGCGTGATTTTTTTTCTCCCTCTCTGCGATCGCGAGCTGCCGTATTCTGTCTATAGCTAGCCTACTGCGCTGCAAGCATGACAACTACGTCTCATTTCAAAATGATGGCTAGCTGAACTCGATATTGAGTACGTAGCTCATGAAATATCATTATTTCTGTAAGATATTATGAATATCTATAGTATTATTTGTCAAAGCAAATAACTATTTTACGGTAATTTTGTTGAATTGGAGTCCCTCAAAGTCTTACGTGATGTTTTTTAATTGGTTCAATGCTTATTGTTCCGATCGGGTCGGATGACGGTGCAGGGATGTAAACAACTTCTGATTGCCGTTATATACACACATTTTTAGAACGAACGAAAGGCACTTCGATGTTATTTCAAGAGCTTTAATTTATTTTCCTTCATCAAACTATCAAGGGTAAATCATTATATTGTGGATATATTTTGACAATTAAATTAATGCCTTTAGTATTACGATTTAATTGCAATAGTCTGATCAACATTTTAGTCTTCTGTGTGGCACTTTCTTGCTCTGTCTTCAGTGGGTCATAGATCTATTTCCACTTCCGTTTCTGAACGCACTCGATCGGTACCACGAAGCGTGATTGCTTTCTTGCAGCCTCAATTTTAGAGCGATAAAAACACCTACCGTCAACTGAAACAATATCCATTTATTTCTAAAGCATATTTATTTGATTATATTGAAATATAAGTTTGTGAATTGCATATTTTTAGTACTATATTTCAAAATATCAGTGTGAAATTTAATTTTGAAAAACCCGAAACCCGAAAACCAAAAACCGGGTTTCAGCTCGACGGTCGGGGCCCGGGCGGGGACCCGTTTCGACTCAGGCCTATCCCATATACATCTTTCTGTGTATAGTGCTTGTAACTTTACGAAGAATGGGCCAAATTTCTTATCATTTTGATGATTCCAGAACCTTGCAGATGCTAGATGCTAGATGATCAACCTTTTCTGATCGATTCCATAACGTTTCTTTCACAATGCAATCGCATGACCATTACTGGTCTTTACCTTTAACTGTCCAATGTATAGTGTACATGAACACGTACATGTACATTCATGATATTGAAGCAAGTCAATCTGCTCTGTATACAGAAAACGCTGTGTGCATTTTAGTCGTGACAATTTTCTCAGAAAATTATAAAATTCCACCCAGCTGGTGTGCATTCCATATTCACCTCGGGTTATATTGCATCTGGGATATTAGAAAACCTAAAATGATCATTTAATGTGGCTAAGGTGTGAAGCCGACTCTTAAAAAAGTGTAGAGTTTTGAGTGCATCCTTGCAAAGTTCATACAAAGATGGGTCAGCATATATAGATCTTCCCCCAAGACTTTAGTAGTCGATCGTATTTAATGTTATTAAAGGCAATTTGCGTCAAGCCTATGACAAAACCAAAACACAAAGGTAAAAAAAAAAAGTTCTGGAGAGATCAAAGCGTACTGGTTTCCCTTTTCCAGAACAACCTGGATTCAAATGAACTGTCTCAGTGTTTTATTCAAAATTGTGTAAACATCCAGACTTTTATTCCTTCTAATCCTGCTTTCCTGGACTTTGCACAATGGTGCTGGAAGGAATATAGCCTTATTTTCTATTTTCTGTTTTCACCAGAATGAATAAATCATTCACATGCTGCGGTTTTCTTCCTTTATTAACAATTTCCTTGTTGTTGTTTGAATTTATTGTGTACAAAGGAGAAATATATCAATAGCGTGACGATCATCAATTTTAGAATGATGCGATCTAATGTACACGTACTGTAGTACATTCATCCAAGCACATTTTTCTTTTCATCATATTATTGTCATTGGTAAATTTACTTGTAACAAAATTATTTGATGGTGTGTCCTTTCTGCTTCATCAACCAATGAAAATTTCATCACGCTAGATAGGTATGAATAATTAATTTGATTTCCAGTATGAGTACTAAGGTACTGCTGTACAGGTGAAAATAATAGCATTGAAGGGGTCAAGGTTAGGCCACTGGGTATTTTGTATCTTTAAATTCTTAAAGGTTATATTCAAACAAAAATTAGAAGTAAGAAATATTAACCTTCAATTAGAGAAAACTTGGTTTTTATTTTCAACAATAAAATGCATTTCTTTGAACATGTAGATACATGTAGATATCATCCTATTAAAGTTGAGGTGTAATTTTAAAATAATTCCATATTTAATATTGTCACATGTAGACATTCGTTGCCATCAATGCAGTGTACTGTATGCAGTATCACATAGATTTTTGTATTGATTATCAGATTGCAAACAAACAATTTTCAAGAAAAGCAAATAGATCCATCTAATCTCATGTTCATCTTTGCAGGTTTAATAGATTAACATAAATATATTGTTTACTCTGGTATTTCTATTTTGGGGTTTTCAAATATCAAAGGAAGATTTAACAATTCCTGGCTAGATCAAATGCTATCTTTAAGGATACACATAATCTCTTGCAAGTAAACTACATGTACCTATATTTATGAGGTAAGACTTTTTTCTTTGTATCTTTTCTTGTTGTTGAAAACCAACAGGTGTATGATAACTTTGATAATAAATGTGACCTTTAGATACAATGTACACTGGATGAGTGGGAGTTTTCTGTGTGTGTGCTCGTCGACGACATTACAAACGGCTTCTCGCTCAGTGCATTTCTTCAATGTAGGCTAGCCATAATAATACCATTGACTTGTTTGGCTATCACAGCGAAGAGAACTTCAGGCAATATCTTACGTTGTCATTCCTATCCTTTCATCAAATTTCCACGGAGCCCCTTCAGTCGTATCTATAGGTCATAAGTTTATCGGGCAAAATGAGATGCAGAGTTTGCCAGATCGATCATGATGAATCTTGACAATGCTTGTTCCATTTTGTTAATTTAGTCAAGCAAATAACAGGGTTGGAATGTAAACAGTTGTATTTCTCTCTCTAACTCGGTGGTGTATTTTGGCAATATTATATTAAAGGTACACGTAGTATCATTGCAATAATGCAATTGATTTGGTTTTTCTAGTTGCCTTTAATATTAACAGCTTCATTTTATAGATTACATACAATTTTGAAACTGTTCTGGATTCTCAAGTCATGCTGTGTCGTGTAGGCCTACATTTGCTTGAATATATGGCACTTTTTAAGCATCGATTGGAAATATCAAGCAAATATTCTAAAATTGGCTCTTATTTTGTCCTTTCATCAACAACTATAATGTACTGTACATATTCATGTGAATGTACATGTAGGATATTATTTTTTTTTGGAACAATAATGAAAACATATTTGCAATTATCAGTATTAAAATGTAGAACCGTTTGTGTATATGTACATGTACAGTGTACATGTAAGTGATTTTAGGATTAAGATATTAATATTTTCCAAAATATTTTAGAGACAATTTTGTAATAAAGTCACCATTACATGTACATTGAGAGTAGATGTACAATGTAATAGCAAAACAATTAACTTAAACCAAAAAAAGAAGAATAACAAACCGAGCCAAATTATTATAGTATTTTTTTAAGACATCCCCAATATTGTACATATTGCACACATATTACATGACCTTTTGGGGTATTATGCTACAAGGACATCTAAATTATACTGGTACATTGCTGGAACAATTGGCATTGTATTTCAGGGTCACATATAAATTAATGTTTGATAAGTCTGCAGCAAGCAGCAAAGCATACAAAGGATAACAATGCTCCTCTCTATAATGTACACGGTATTGGTTTGCTATTGAAAGAACTACAGTACATGGTATATGAAGGAGATAATGTACATGTAGCAATGTACATGGAGGCTGAATACACTACTGCTACTATATTATAGGTGTATGCTGGTGTATGCCAAGAGAGGGAGAGAGAGAGAGAGAGAGAGAGAAGGCTAGAGAGCTTACTTCATCCTTTCATGCAATCTCTTTCTTATCTCTCTCTCTGTCTCTCTGTCTATCGAGATGCTCATTACACGATGCATAATGTTATTTTGTGGCTTCCACGCCGTGGCTGCCCAGACTTCATTTGTATAAACGTCGACTTGATGCATATCAATGCGGGCAGGCCTGTCCAACGTTCAAAACTGATTTCTACTTCTCATTTCATCCCAGTTCTTCTGTCTGTCTGTCTCTGAGCCGTTTCTTTGGGATCTCTTCCTCCTTCTTCCTTCACCAAAATGCCGCATCCCTCTCTATAGTTATGAATTGCGTAATTACATTTTCTGTCTTTTTCTCAGGCCACGATGTGCTTGTGAATTTTTTGAAAGCTTTCCACACAAAACGATAGTCTCGGCTGTGGAAAGGGAGAGCTAGATTATTCCACTGACGACTGGAAGAGTGGTTTAATTGGGGCGCACTTGTCATGCATGTTTAAAAGCGCCAACAAAAAGAGAGAGAGAGAAAGAAAAGAACATTGGCGTATTGATTTGTAGACTCCGGGAGAGACGGTTTTTCCATCAGATTGGAATCGCACGATGATTTGATTCCGTGCCTTGTTGGCAATGTGTTGGAGGAGATGAAAGGATGATGGGAACCGTGGTATCCTGTGCATGTGAGATCTTTTGTGTGATACACGCATGTCTCCTCTACCTGTTGCTTCTCAGTGAGTGTGCTGCCCCGTGACAAACTAAACTCACGATGTATTACAGGTAAGGTTTGTACAGTGAGATGAATCATGCACTGCGTTGTACATGTATGTGAATGATGAGGATTGATCATGTTAATTGTACCCATGGAAAATGTAACGTGGTAGCGACAGTTGCTGGATTGTTAATTAGTCTGGGAATGTAAAGGAAATCATCACCAATGATACTGTAGGAATAATAATCAATGTTTAGAAGTGGAAAATATATGTTTTATAAGTTGAACATTTTTGTTTTATCAGTTGGAACATTTATGTTTTATTATGATATGTATGAATTCCATTTGTAGAGGAATTATATCATTATTACTATTTTGTAATCTACTATAACCTTGCTTGAAGAAAAAAAACACTTAGTGATACAGGTGTTTGTTACAAAGAAAAATGATTAATTTATTTGTGTGTAGTACCTTGTAAATCAAAGTCTAGGTGCAAATTGCTCTCATGTTTGGCATGTGACTTTAACTGACTTGATATTCTAAATTATTTCTTTTATACTCAATTATTTCATGTTTAGAGGGAGATATGAAAGCTGCTACATGTATTTACAAACACATTTATATATTTAGAAATGAAATTGATAAGTTCTGATAAATTTTTATTTCATAATAGAGTAGGGGGGGGGGAGGACTTTTCTTATTTAAGTCCTGTGCACTTGTAGGTCTCTGTTTTTATTGTGTGAATGGCATTAAAGTTGGAGTCTAGATGAAGTCTTTTTTGGAAAAGGGAAGGAAAAGATAGGGACATTAAGATTTTGGTATAAAATGCAAGTGAAATTTTCTTTGTACTCTTTTTTAGAGTGGAGATCTCTAATTGGCAATGTTATTGACTCCTGATTTTGTTTACTAATTCAGGGATGTTAAACACAAATAAATGAAGGCAATTTACTTGCAGGCCTACATGTAGATGTACTGTAGTTCCACTTTGCTTAGATTTACAAGCTAATTTACTACATTTTATCTCTTCAGAAAAAATTGACAATTTAATTTGGCCCCACACATGAAAATCCCAGAATTTTAATAGTATCCTTTTAGTATGAACTGAGTGCAAACTTATTGCAAACTGAATATGGACCGAGTTTGCCTTCAATAGCCTCTTAGACAGGCCTAAGACTTGTACTGTACATACACATGTACATGTATGTATGTGTGTGGGACTCTGGGAGGGAGGTGATGCATGTGTGTCATGGTCATTACCGCATAGTTTAGGGAAGAGCTATTTTAGTCCAGTGTTTACATCACGGTGCAGCTATCCCTCTCCTGAGAAATACACAAAGAGCTGTCGATAACAAGTCATGTCAAATATACTTGTATCTGTTGAAAACACAGTGTTGAAAGCAAATTTTAGAGAAACGCTCTTGTGATATTTTACTGTGCAGTTGATTTATAACACAGTTTAGATTGCTAACCTGGTACCTTGTCCCAACACAACGCTTTATTTTATTAAACTAAGACCTCTAACCTTCATGTAATGCTACCTAAACCTCTATCATAATACTAACTTTAAATAAATCTTTGACAAAATCAAGCCATTGGCCATTGTCATCAGAGTACATGTAAGTCATGTACATTACACTGTACATGTAGGTGTCCGATCGACAATCGCCCAAAAGCAACATCTCATTATGTTGATGAAGTTTGTATGAATTCAAATACATTTCGCACAAGTCAATTTCATTTTTTGTTGTTGTTTGTTCTTGAAGTTTAATGGACACATGTACACATCCTTCCATTCACACAATTCAATTGAAGGCAATTTTTCTTCTTCGACATAATCCAATTGCTTTGAAGAATATTCTTCACATGAAGGATTGATACAGGTAGATACAATGATGAAAACTTTTGGAAATTAAGATTCTGTATGCATGTCAGGCAGATAACATAAAGCTCTATAATTTTACGTAGGCC
This sequence comes from Strongylocentrotus droebachiensis, assembly GCA_035222895.1. Classification (NCBI taxonomy): domain Eukaryota; kingdom Metazoa; phylum Echinodermata; class Echinoidea; order Camarodonta; family Strongylocentrotidae; genus Strongylocentrotus; species Strongylocentrotus droebachiensis. The sequence continues at coordinate 180,319 of JAVYIG010002493.1, read as the reverse complement.
ATTAGGGGGGCTACATCCATACGCACTATGAATAATTAATTTTGTTTATATCCCTCTAGTACATGTTTTTCATGCTGAGTAAGAAATTATGGGCCTTCAACATCAGGCTTTCTAGTAGGCTACATGTAGATGTACTGTAGTACATTTAGTATGCAAGATGGTAGTATATTTCTTGTTCCAGCCATTGCTGCATAAAAGGTATCAAAGTTTCAAAAGACAAATTGATTTAACAAAATTGAAAGAGTTTCCTGATGAGTTTAATGAGTGAAGAAACCACATAAAATAAGACAGAAAAAAAAGGGGGAAAGAAGAAAACAAAAATGAAAACACTCAATTGAACATGATCTCAAATTTCTTACCTTTTTTAAAAATATTTTTTTTAAATCACCATTTTGATGTAAATGTAGACACAAAGTTGTAAACATTATGTAGACATTCTAGTTGATAAAAACAATGGAGCATGTTAACTAAGATTCTCAATAAGCTTACTATAAATTAAAGAAGCCATTTCAATTTCCTCCAAAAGAAGAAAACATAAAATAAAGGGCAACATGAAAATTAATTTTCTTGGCTCAGCCTTTTTTTAAATCAGAAGTTTGACCCATTATAAAATTATGTAGGTATAAGTAAGTTATATGAATATAAAACAATGTTAATATGTAAACATTGTATATTGTTGAACAAGATTTTTCGTTATCTTCATCAAAAAAAAATCAAAACCATCTCAAATGGTTCTGAAAGAACACAACAAAAACAAAGCATGATTGGGTATGAATACAATTTCTTTCTAGCACTATGTCTGTCTTTTTGTACTTTATGAAGCCCTACAATGTACATCAACTATGGCTTCCGTGACCTTAAATCTATGTGTAAGCAAATATATAAAAACAATGAACATAAATAATTTTGTTTGAAAGGGCAAGTATGACGTCATGTTTATTGTGATTAAAAAACATTAGGGAAGTTTGTTGGTTACATTATAATGTCTATGCAAAGCTGGCTGTATTTGCGTGTATTTGCTGTATGCATGGGGGCTGTTAGGGCTAAATAGGGGTTTGGTGCAGATTCTTCAAAAAGCACAAATTTTTGGCCCAGAGGTATACCATACTATTACGATTTCTGCCGGACGCCAAGAAGTATGCCCTATGGGACTGCTATTTTGAGCAAATATAAAATGGCCGCCATCTGAGTTAAAGTTCAAGTGTACTTCCAACAGGAAAAGGGCTAGTATGATAATAGTTTTTATAATTATGGGGTTTTGGGGGTTGAAGAATCTGATTATTTTAGGCGTGTCTGCACTATCTCGAGATTGCCAAATATCCAGCTATTTTGAACTATCCCGATCGAAACTATCCAGCTATTTGCGTCTTCATTAGACCGAAGTGGCAAATTAGCTGGATAGTTGGTCGGGATAATATCCCAAGATATCTCGGTCTAGTTTGCAAAATATCCTTCTATTTCCGAACTAGCGGGATAGTTTGCGACCGTCTTCATTAGACCGAAGTACGGAGTCAATTATCCCGATCCCATCATGCACAACGATTTCCGGTTCGCACATGCGATCTATACCGCTCAGCGCTGACCTCGCAACCACTGACCTCGAGTAAACACGGAAAACCGCAAACTAGACCGAGATATCTTGGGATATTATCCCGACCAACTATCCAGCTAATTTGCTACTTCGGTCTAATGAAGACGCAAATAAGCTGGATAGTTTGCGATCGGGATAATTCAAATAGCTGGATATTTGGCAATCTCGAGATAGTGCAGACACGCCTAATGTTGTTTCATTGATATGAGGTCTCCTTGGGGCTGTCATACTGGTCATATTGGTAATAATCCAAAATGGCCGCCATCTGAGTTACAGGTCAAGTGTAGTTACGAAAGGAAATGGGCTAGTATGATAAAAGTTTAAATATTTATGGGGTTTTTGGGGTCAGCAAATCTGATTCTACTTAATTGGCTTCATTCAAATCTTCAAATATATAAATATATATATAGTCCAAGAGTGTTTTCACTGACAAGTTATCCCTCTACATGTACATGTACATGTACTGTACCTATACATGTGATTGGCCAAAGAGTGGGATATTTGTGCAATTTTTTTTTTGTGTGTCTGGGATGATATTTTGAGCATATATATCCTGAATGCAAAGGTGGAATAGCTCACTGTTTGTGTCTTCACTGCAAATATATATAAAAGCTAGAATTAGTAGTGATTGCCTTGGAAGAGCATTAGCAGGCTAATGGAAACAGGCCTATTGTGATCCAAGCATGTTATATTGTGAATGGATGCTACATTGTACCATAGACGTAATACAAACTTTAATACCATGGATTCACATCCAGTGTACAGTACATGCTTTCAGCTTCCACGTTGTTCATCCACCGCAAATACTTTGCAGAAAAGCAAAGACGTTCAGAAATAGACTGTGCAATGTAATTCTCGTCAGATTTCCTCTTGCTTTTAAAAATTTAGTTGACAGGAAACAATCCATGGCGAAATTACAGGTCACTCCATTTGAGTTCACCTTGACCTTGGATTAGGGATGATGTCATTGATGACTCTCCGGTGAGAGACGTGAAGAAGTGTTTCCATCGTATCGTGTAGCCTGTTCAGACTCGCCAAAATTTGTACTAAACTCGTGTGAAGAAACGTTGTATAAAGAATCATTGTATTGCGAAAGGGGCGTACACACTGAATAACACCGTTGTAGAAAGAAACGTTGTATTCTGACGAAACTAGTCTTGAAGAAGTAGATTGATGTGACAGATGGCCAATCATCATTGCGCACTTGTGATAAGCCCCGCCCAGTTATAGTACGTTCAGACGAGAGTCGAACACTGATTCTTTACCAATTCTACACAAAATGATAGATTTGTTGCGGTATATACAACTTTTGTTTTATGACATATTTTGATGTTCCATAATCCAATGTTTGGACTACATTGAGAACAGATTTATTACTTCCGGTCCAACTCTACAGTTTTTGTACAGTCTGAAGGAGGGGGGGGGGGGGTTGTTGTTTCTTTGCTGTGTAAAGATTACTAGCTCAAATAAAGCAGCAAATACTTCGGAAATATTTTTTTGGAATATTGGGGATGGAGGGATAGATGCAGAAAGCAGACAAGTCTGGATTTGAAGATGGAAAGAGAATTGAGATGAGAGGAAAGGAGGTCAGGAGAGAAAAGGAAGGAAGAGGACGGACGGACGGGTACGGGACGCTAGAGTATCGGATGAAGAAAGAACATGTCCGAAGGGGACAGTAGACTTCTCTCCCTCAGTGAATCATTCATTGTGCTTCAGTACAGCTTGCCCATTTCTATGCGAGGTCTGTTCACACATGTCATCTATGTATGTTTTGTTTTTTAAATCTAGTTTTATTTGTCCAAAGGGGACTCAGTAGACTTCTCTTTCTGTATAATGAATCATTTATTTCATTTATGTATGCCTCAATACAGCTTTGCACATTTCATCATGAGGTCTGTTCACATATAGCATTTAGTGAGATTCAAAACCGATTTCCAAAGGAGACGGACTTCTCTTCTCTAGGGAATAATATTTTTGTGCTTCAATACAACTTTGGCCGTGCCAGCACAAGGTCCTTTCTCACATGGCAGGAAATGATATTCATATACAACATAAACAGTCATTTTTTTATTATAATAAGAATCTCCCTTTTTTTGTATGTGAAATTCAAAATTCTCAGTAATAACAATAATAATAATTCACGATTAAAATCTCCTTGATAATATTTAATTTTTAATTATATTTCTAATACTGGTACGTGTATTTTAGATGGTATAATTGCTCAGATGTACATGTACATGTAAAGGCCTTCATATAGGGCTACAGTAATGTGCATTACATACATGTACACAGTTTGAATTTTGTTGACATGAACTGTCTGGCTGGCATCAGGGCCTTGGCATGGGCGGTTTGGCAAAGGTTTTGAACTTGACATTTTGCATCCCGATAGACCGAATCTTTCTCTCTCTCTTCTCTCTTTCCTTTGCCCTCGGAGCATGTATGTTGTATTCCTACATCTCACTGAAAATTCCCCTGAGCATTGCCTAAAACCTGTGCTGCTTTCCTGACCTATACGAACGCAGACCTACATTTGTACCCTCCTCTTCTCTCTCTCTCTCTCTCTCTCTCTCCCTCTCTCCCTCTCTCTCTTTGTCTCTCTCTTTGATCTGAACGAATGCAGACCTACATTCGTACCTTTCTCTCACTCTCCTCTCTCTCTATCTCTCTGTCTCTCTGTCTCTCTCTCTCTCTCTTTGATTCGCGAGGACTCGATGATATTGGACATGCTTGTGTCTTGTGTGTGTGTGCCTGTGTGATCCTGGATGAAAGACATAATTTGTATCAGTGCTCTTAGCCACTCACGGTCAAATCGAATGGCATGCATAATGACAACTGGTGAAATGATGGGAACACTCAAGTAACTGTACAGAACCTGCCCTATATTTCCTTTATTTTTTAATGCACGGACATCCCAAACTGGACATGCAGTCAAACCTGTCTTAGCAGCCACCTCTCTGCAGAGGCCACCTGTCTATAGTGGTCATCTACATTGTCTCCCTTTAAGAAGAAATGGGTTGACATAGAACCTGTCTAGAGTGGCCAGTTTTCCATATTTTCCTGGGGTGGCCTTTATAGACAGCTTTGAGACAAGGTCAACAACCTTTAGCTGTTACTTGTCATGTTATGAATATTGGGCATTTGAAGACCCATCCTTGTTTCTATACCCTTCCACACTAATGTAAAACAAATTTGGTTCCCAAGTTTTTTTCTTCACCTTTCCAAAAACTCAACCTTCTCTTTAAAGATGAAGTTGAGTTCTGGTCATGCGATTGCATTGTGAAGAAACGGTGTGGAACCGACCAGAAAAGGTTGATCATCTAGCATATAAGAATTTGTGTGTATTGCAAGGTTCTGGAATCATCAAAATGATAAGAAATTTGGCCAAGTCTTGGTAAAGTTACAAACACTTGCACAGAAAGATGTATATGAGACTACACGAACACGTGGTGTAAAAAGCCAGCCCCCCGATTTTTACGATGTTACATGCATATTTAGAATATGAAGGCATTTGAAGAGCCATGCTTTTCAGGGAACATGTCTTAACTGATGTTCTTCCACACTTGCATAATAAGAATGAGTAATGCTCACAAATTATTTTTCACCTCTTCCCAGAACTCAACCTTCTCTTTAAGTATAAAATTTCCATCAAAAAAGATTTTCTATTTTGAGATTCGTAGGCTATTTATTTAATAAGGAAAGTAGATTTGTAGGATCCGGTTTGCACATGGTTGATTAAAAAAGAATGTTCGTGCAGGTGGTTGGTTTTGATCTGGGTTTTTTTTCCTTGGAATTTGCCAGGATGTGGTGAGATTTCTCTTTTTCTTTCACAGTAATGTAATTAGTTTCACATTCACATGTACATGTATGTGAGGAGCAAATAGTGTTGGCACACCTGTTTAAAGAGAAAATGATGACTCCCCCATATATGTAACTCATTCAAAGAATTGCAGCAACCATTGTGTATCTGATGTAAAGAGAAGATTTTCCCATAAACCTTACATACTACTTTTGCGAAGTACCGGTCCTTATTTCTTTCATGCGGCATACAGAGCTGCCAACTAGTACGGATTTCCCGTAATTGGTACAGAAATTAACGACCATTACGGAATGTTGTTTAAAATTACGGATTTAAAAAAAAAAAAGTTTTTTTATTTTTTATTTTATTTTTTTTTTATTTTTATTTTTTTAATATAGACGGTTTATATTTTTGTCCCCCCATTTTTCCTGGAAGACTGTGTTGTGATGATATGAAACTCATTATTTAACAACTTGTGTGAGTAAAATCACCAAAAATTTCAGATAATCATGTGTCTGTGCAATGTTGGCGTGCCGTTTTTATTAGAGTCATAGCGCCGCATAGGAAATTACTGATTTTGAGCCTTGTGATTACTGATTTTCTGTTCTGGAGGTTGGCAGCTCTGAGCATAGTAATAAAAAAGCAATTCCGAATTTCAGTATTACATGTACTCTACATATACATTAAATATCTGCTGTGAAACGGCAATTGTCGATTAGCAAATGGGTATTGTGTAGAGAATGTCTTTGGTTTTTACAATATTTTAGTGGTTATTTGTAGGTTTGCTAGTTGCTACAGAATAATGCATTGTGTTTTTCATTTGAACATCTACCTTCATTTTACCCATACATTAAAGAACCGTGATAAACAATCTGGGGAGTGTTTTACAAAGACTAAGATCGGCTTAAAGTTGGTCTAACTATGGCAGACCATTCATGCCACTGGTTGCTCTCACCATTGGTCTCTCAATTATGATCTTTAGATAATATTTTTTCTTTCAATAATGAACTATCAAAAAAGGTAAATTGTATAGATTTGTGACATTTGATTTGTACGTCCCATGATAAAGTAATGCCATGAATGGTTAGAGGAACTAGTGGCATGAATGGCCCACCATAGTTAAGTCTGACTTAAAGACGATCTTAGTCCTTGTGAAACAACCCCCTTGCTACCACAACCCTCGAAAGTACACACATGACGCATCCTCCTATGGTGCATCGACATCTGCAAATACTGTACACCTGGAGCCAGCTCGTATCAGAAAACCTGTTAGAGCACACTTCTGGGGATGAGGTTGCTACTGGGAAGTGCATTTGGTGTTTTGATAATTTGTTCTTTGGTAATGGCTAATGGATGAGGAGGAATCAGAAATGGTAATCTGAATCTATTTCAGAATGCGAATATAATACCCTTGGTGCATTACTAGTAAGGTAATACCTGATAATGTGTATCATGTATGTACAATATATCCCAGTGAATTAGAAGGAGACAAATGTACTATCCTTTAAGGTACTATTTACATCTAGAAAAGCTGCATTTACACTGCAAGCAAAAGAACTTTAACCCTGAATTGCTTTATTCTAAACCCAATATAATTGTGTGCAGTTTGATGGTGGTGTTTGACAACTCCTTATTTAGATCACCAACGATGCTAATTTGACCTATAATAATGTACACACAGTATATGTCCAGTACACAGAACTACTTGAAACAAGATGTTTATCATTGAAGGGCAAAGTGCACGTTATGTTTTTGAAGTACACAGTTTGTTTTGTGTGCTCTTCATGGCCACTTGCGAAGGAAGAGAATTACAAATCTGAAGATTCTGAATGTTTTTTATGAATAGACTTTATACAAGTTGAGTGAACGACATGAATTATTGAAACAAACATTGTACATGTTAATTTACTGTAAACAACAAATAACATTGTTTGTCTTCTTGTATTCTCCTCTAAATGTGCTTTAATATGCAGACAAGCACTGAATGTAAACTACGCAATGAATGAATCGGGTTTGAGAAAACACTTATATTGTGGTTCAATCAACTCCAATTCCTTCTCGATATAAAATGTGGAGCTGAATAAACAAGGGCCAATTGCCTCGCCCCATCTCCGTGGTTTCCCTTAAGTGCTTCAATAGACCTCTCTCCGTCCTCTACTCTTTTAAAGAGAAGGTTTAGTTCCGGGTAAGGTAAAAGAAAAAAATGTGAGTTTTTCATTCTTCGTGTTAGTTTGGAAGAATGTAGAAATATCAGCTGAAAAGGAAGCTTGCTTCTTATAAATGCCCTTATATTCAGTGTACATTAATATAATGACTACAATGTAGAAGTAGCCTAGAAGTTTGGACCAACTGTCTTGCCATGTATGTTTAGTCCCATATACCCATTTCTATGTTAAGTGCTTTTTTTCTCTGTACATGTACATGTACATGTACGTTTCAGTGCAATGTTATAAAAGTGTGAAAGGGCCCTTTTGACACAAAGAAATTTGTATAAAGGGGGCATACACAGGGGTAAACTATCAGGCAAGACAATATTTTAAAAGCTCTCCATTGGGAAATGTGGTTGTGTACAATACTCCTAGTACATGTACATTAGTGTGATGTTTACATTCTGACAAAACGACTCTCGATTCTAATGATATGATGGCTTGTTCTGTTCACTATATAATTTTGTTATATTTGTACATGTAGATGTATATAATGTTCACTGAAGTTCACATACAAATGTATAGCCATTCCAGATGGTATCTCGTGAATGTTGTCAAATTAATTCCATGCAAGTGTAGTCATGCACAGTTTGAAAGCATGAATATTTCATGAGATGATATTTATTTCATGGTCGTGACATGATCCTCTATCAGAAGTGGCATGCTAGGAACTCACATCTCATTCCGATTGCAATTCATTCTTGCTGAATATCACCATTCATGCAATTATGAACACAGCATAGAGTAAGATGATAAAGAAATTTTATTTTTGTTGCTGAATATTCCTGCATTTGATAATATCGCGATGGGAAAGATAAAGCTCTGTGCTCGCGTCTTTCAGCTGTGGGGATTGTATTTCAGATTGACTTCTGTTCTAATGCTGTGTAATCCCCGCTCTATCAAGTCCTCCGATCTCCAATGTCTCTCACTCTAGGCCTGTCTTCACTATCCGGAGATTGCCAAATAGCCCGCTATTTCTGATTTGGGAAATAATCTTGAAGTTACAAATCGCGTCTTCATCAGCTCGAAATTGGACTCCGAAACTTGAAACTCGACCTTGAGAAATTAGCTCGAGATATTTTGCTCAGCGTTAGCGCAGAGTGCGAGTCTTTTTGCTGGTGAAAACGCACAGGACAAATAGAGGGATATTCTGCCAAATAGCAGGATATTTTGCAAACTAGCCCAAGATATCTTGGGATGACAATCCCGACCAAATATCCCGCTAATTGCTACTTTGGGCTGATGATAATTTGAGATTGGGATAGTTCAAATAGCTGGATATTTGGCAATCTCGAGATAGTGAGGACAGGTCTACTCTGTAAAATGAACTCACATTGGCCCTGGGGACCGGTACGTGTGTACTCGCCTCCCCCCTTGTATGTCTGCGAAATTAGCCGGTGTGAAAAGTGCTGCGAAAGTACACTCACTTGCTTCATTTTGTGGATCTGTGTACATAAACATACTTCATTACTTAATGTCCATTTCGTTATTGTGTTGACGTCATTATAAATCAGAAAGAGCTTCATCAACATCCCACTTTCCAAACATGCTTCTACTTCTAGTATTTGCATGTACAGTACTGTATACTGCAATGACCTACAAGGGAATATTAAACAAAATGAACGACTTTGCCAAAATAGAAATATCTTCAAGATTATGTATATTCACTCATTCAATATTATTGAATGAAAGGGAAGGGGGGGGGGGGTTGGGGTGCAGATTACACTTCTAATTATATATGAAGTATTCACCTCCCCCCCCCCCCCCCTCCCCCTTCAGGTGGTCTATCCAAACTATGGTTTCTATGAGAACATTAATCTGTAACAGGTGTTTGTGATGTAAAATGCCAGAAGCAGTTTTGTTTTATATAATCCAGAACATTCTGCACAACATTCATGAACACACATCCTTTTTGAGGCCTCATACTCGTACTTAGCTACTTGTAAATGATGAAGAAGGTTGCAAAAGCAACCACTACAATTTTTTTAATATCAGTATCCAATGTTCTGCTCCACACCAGAGTGGCGTAGTTTTAGGAGTTTTAAACAAATATGCTTTTTAAAAAGTGGAAACTTGATTTGTTCACACAGACCAGCATGACCACTTCCAAATATTTTTTTGTTGTTTTTGTTTGAGTCAGTTATCAGGATGCTGCAAACAAACATGCATTTGTCTGCATTATTCTATAGCAGGCAACTCATACAATAGTACATCTACATGTACATTGTCATTGTGGAGCCAGTAGAGTGTTAGCTCCTATCTTTTCACATAAAGATGGTATAATCACGATAATGCTAAACTGATTGCAATTTTATTTTGACCAGTAGTTGCATTTACTTGATAGCACTCTGTATTTACTGTCAATTTCGAGCAAGTGTACGAACGAGCGTAGAAACACTTTTTTGCCCAGTTGGGCTATAAAAAACACACCCATTGCATCTTTATTTGTACATGTATGCCATTGCCATGTATATTTTATGAAATATTTCTCCAGTGAGCAAGTGAAAATAGAGATTGATGTTGAGGCCTGCAAACCGCGTGGAAGAGATTCATCCATCAAATTTGTTTATGACATATCTGAATTCATAATGTGCGGTCTTGAAATATGATGGATGTGAATGAATGTTGGGTAAAATTTGAAGTATTGCTGCTATGTGAATTTAGGAGTGAGGAGGAGGGGGGAGGGGGGGGGGGAAGGGGGGGGGGGGGGAGGGGGGATGGCCTAAAAAATAAAATATGGCATGTGGATAGGGGATTGTGTGATTGTTTGATTGGTTGGTTTATTGACTGAGTGATTGATTGATACATGTAGACAAGATGGATTGATGGGTGGGTGGATGGATGAATGGATTGATGAATGAATGAATGGATGGATTGATGGATGAATGGATGGATTTTATCAGTTTATCTTAGCACCAAGGAAGCAAGTTATGTTAGGAAATGTTAGGGGACCTACAGCTTTACATCCTATCCGCAGAACATCATACCTGCCAACTACTACGATTTTGGCGTAATTATTATTATTTTTTTTTTTTTGCCCGTTCACCTGGCATTGTCCAGGCCAACGCTTAAGCGTGCCCGGGAGAGCACCGGCATGGTACCAAGAGTAAAAAAAAGTTTCACAGCTCAATCACTGTCAACTCACCACTCAGAAAGTGGGACCAAATGTCCAGATTTCTGTTTGGACTCTGAGGAAAATTAGTCTGTCATCTTTGGTTTTAAAAACAGCATTGTTTACTATTATTATTATTAAATCAGCGCCTTCAACTGCAACTCCAAGTAAAATCACTTGAGTGTTCGGTGATGGACCTGGGATACTTCTACCGTAGTATGGTGGTGTCAACAACAAACAAATTGGGTATTCGAGTACCTCATTACACGCTTATGCACAGCCCTTTATTTTTCTCCTCCAGGTTCTATTTCATCAGGGGAATTTTGAGCTTTTAGTCCTTGTTTTTAAAAATATTTTTTATGGGGGAGGGGGTTGCATAAGTGTTGAAAAATGAATTTGAAGTGAAGGGAAAAGGCATTCCTACATGTTGAAAATACCAAAAGCTCCCTACCGTGGGAGGGGGACAGCCCTCTGGGCCTCTCCCACACCCACCCACACCCCCCGCTCAGTTGCTTCGCTCCTTCGTTCAGTCGCTCCGCTCCTTCACAGTCCTCTTAAAAATGATTACTATTTTTAGTCTTCAAAGGTTGGCAGGTATGGAACATGGATATTGAGGATGGCTGCCCAACCCAAAGGCACTTGGACAACTGACATTCTCTAAATCAGAGGCATCCAATATATCATATTATTGTTACATCAACATCAATAACAAAATAGCAGGATCTAGTCATTCATAAACAGTACTGGACTTGGATGCTGCTTATAAGTATCAGCTTGCATGTTGATGTAGATATACAGTAGGCTTGCGGTTGCACCACGTGAGAGAAAGGGGGAGGATTGGGGAGTGTGTAGTCTGGAAAAGGACTGTTGGTATAGTCTTGAAAAAGACTGTTGGTTATCTTTTTTTAATTACAAACGCCTATAAACTAAAACAAATAACAACAACAACAACAAATAGCTTATAGTTCTAAGTAGAACTAAAGCGCCGTTTGGAGAGGATGGGTGGTAGGAGTGGCTCGACGTTTGGAACAGGTTGACTATCCGTCGTCAGGATAATTTAGTACAAGTGTATGAAGGACTTGTAAGTTTCCTGTTACTTATCCCTTTTGTCTCTTTATCTTTCCCCTTTTCCCTCAACTCCAGGTTGCCAGGAGGAGGGCAGCAGCTCCCCGAGGCCATATCGCCGTACAAGCGCCCTCGTGACATGAGCCCCCAGCACCGGGATGTAACGGCAGGAACGTTGTATACCACACAGCAGGGCTACACCATGAGCCAATCCCACGTTGCAGGAATGTACCCGCAGTCGCGCAACGTCAGCCGATATGTTGCGGTGAGTACCAGCATTGTAATCAATGATTTTTGTGATGTACAAGTGCTATCCTCTTGAATAAGGGAGTTTACAGATACAAACTGCGCATGGGCAGATAAAGGTAATTTGTACCAAAAAGGTAAAACCCACAGAGATGAATACTGGATATCCGCTCAGCTCATGAAAGTTATGTAACATTATTCATTTATGCACAAACGGTACATTCTATGATACGCAGGTGGAAGTATTCTTTTCAAGAGGGCAAACAAAAGGTATTCATGAAGCACATCTAGGACTTTGGCAGTTATTATTCTAATATGCTCCAAGTGGAACTTCTCCATGTGTCAAAGATCTGTGGATATTTGGGGTCATTTGTACCATGTGCTTTCTGTAAACTCCCTTATTAGAGAAGTCTTATGGGGCATTGCAAGAATGTTGCGATTGATTAAACTTTCTTGCGATGCCCCATTAGAGTGTGTATATCAGCAAGTCCAAGGAATCTTATTGAATGGTATTATGGAATTGTGAACATATAAAATTATTGATGAGCTCAATACAGTTATCAGATCGACTGAAATCTTAGATGTGGTCAGGAACTTTTGTGAAAAAATAGCTTGGACTTGCCCATTCAAAGACATTATACACTTGAATTCAAGAGACTGCTGAAAGCCAGAGTGTGTACTTTCAAATATATCTCGCTTAATGACAGGGGTTTCATAATTCTAAAAATCTGTATTCACAAATCATTGTTCAATCAAGGTACACATTTTTAATAAGAATGGCCTTCCAAAAGTTTGTTTTTTTTAAATAAAAAAGTCTCCATGAATGGAGCACTGAGTGTTGAGATAGCAAAGGACAATCAAAATTGTATAGTCATCCATTGTTTTATTTCTGGATGCCATTGTTTTGCTTCTCTTGTGGATGAACAAATAGGATGCTCTCCGAAGAGAGAAAGGAACCATCAGCAGTCGCGCTCTGCGATCGGCTCTCAGTTCGTTGGCGGGCGGATGTCCCTTTGTACGCTCTGTGCTTACGTTGCCAATGAATACAGACCGCAACCTTCATTAATTCTATATTTAGTTTTGATGAAAGGAAAGCCCTGGTGCACTGGCTCTTGATTTAGAAGCAAGGTTGCGAGCATGTTTTTGTTGCAGTTTGTGAGTCAAAGTCATTACCAGTGACCTGCTCTGTGATTTGAAATCAGACTTGAAGCTTAGTGGGAGACTGAAGTCTTCTTGGAGTGGTAATATGCATATAAAAGAAGAATGCTGAAATGTGGGTAGAAGCCATTGTCTATTATGCACATTTTCATCCCAGGGGATGATCGATAAAGGCATCTATAAATTACTCATATTATGGTGTCCTAAGCCCAGCTACCTTAAGGTGCTGCAAGCATTCAAGAAATAAGGCCTTACTTATACACCTGGGTGGAGAGTGGCAAATTTAGAATAATGTCTCTCCAAAGGACATTGGTGCAGCTGCTCGACTCGAACTGCAAACCATGTTATCCACATTACGGTGACATAAACACTAGATCGAGACACCCGTATTCTCTGGTTTTATTATTGCTGCAGACTTGTAACTCCCCATTATAGGTTATGAAAGTTCTTTGAGCCCCCCCCCCCCCCCCCCCCTCCTTTCCCCACTGTCACACCAATCGCAGACCTCTAGTGAACCACAGTGACCCTCGGGTCCCCAAAGCAAAGACCTTGCAGTCTAGGAGTGTTGAGGGAAAACCCCTAGCCGACAAACACTCTTCATGTAGAACTGGCCATGATTTGGAGGTCTTGTGAATCTGCTGGTCTATCCAGCTACCAGCAAGAGTTTTGTTGATCATGAATAATATTATGAAAATATATTTTCAGATTATTTTTCCTTGAAATGTCAAACAAAAGAATAAATATGTTGTTCCACGAAAAGGCTTCAGAATATTAATGCTGGTTCCTTAATTCAGGCATCGAGGGATTTCAAGTCATTTTCTATATCTTTTTTCTGATGAGTGCATGTTGCACGTAAATAAGGGAATTTGCTGGACTGCTAAGAAAGCAAGTGCTTGTAAGTAAGCAGCCAGGGGACCGTCAGCTTTATGTCCTCTCCGAGGGACTTAATAATGAGGATTGATGCCTTACCAAAGGGCACTAGCGCATCAACTTGGTTTCGAAACCTGGGTCCTCCCAGTTACGAGACCACTACCCTACCACTGAGCCATCATGCCTCCATGAATAAATATCATATAGATTACAATAGTTCATTGTTATGCCACACAGTTGATATTGGAAGTACTGAATTTTCTGCTTGTCCAAATTTATTCTACCGTAATTGCATTTCTGATTGAGTGATATTTGGAACCATAAATCATAGCATAGCATTTACTGTTGATATACTGCTCATAATTATACAGGTCAATATTTAGACACACTGTGCGTAACGATCCCTTTAAATTTTGTTGAAGGCCATTAATGCAGAAAGCAGCACAATCAGAATCAGTCAACCATCATATGGTTAAGTCCCACCTATTGAAAAATTCATGTGGTTATATCGCCACGCTCCATTGGTAACGCCAAAAACCTTATTCAAAACCTAGCAGAAGCAGCCATTGGGAATTCTCCTGGTTGCCCAACCTGAATACGTCATGAATTGATAGATTGGGAGGGTTGCTTGCTCCCACTTGAATCTTCTGAATAAATAGGGCATTCACACTGCAAACGAAAACCGCAGTTTTTTATCAATTTTCAGAGTTTTTTTCAGAAGTTGCCAGACAACTACCCATAAATACATTTAAAAAACCTGAATAAAAAAAATCCATCTCTAGATTGTAGTTTTTGAATTTGGCGGCCAACACTCTGCTGTGTTTTGCAGTGTAAATGCTCGCTCGTAAAAAAACCCTGTGAATTATTCTGTTATTTCACACGTGACTTGTTTCGCTTCTGTCTGCTATAACATGCAGAGCAGCGTCAAGTCATGTCTGCGCATAACTCACCAACAAAAATAGAATTTGCAAATACCAACGTTTTTTTGTGGGTTTTTTCCAGTAGTGTGAATGAGTTTTTTAAAAGATGGCTTTATAATTGGTTTTTCTGTAGTGTAAATGGACCTCATGTCCTTTGATTCATGAAGCCTTTACTTATGCATGCTCTAAACGACCTTGCAGTAAAATTGTTGCGGCAACAAAAAGAGCCCTATTTCGGACAAGGAATTTACTCTAGATGCTCTAATTATGTATGCTGAGCTACATAGGCCTATAAATAGTATATTACATACAAAAATGTGAAAGACTGTGTTGACAATTGAAAGGGATGAATTCAAATTGTGAGGGACAAATTAATTTTTAATGGAGCCATATTGCAACAGGATGTTTGGTCTGTTCAGAGCCAGAAGGGCATTAACTGTGTGCTAAAAAGTACATGAATTAACACCCTTTTGGCTCCAGATGATATGTAAGCATACACTTTCCATGGTCTGTATTTATGTACTATTTTATGCTGAATTACATGTTGTAGGCCTACGCATGCATCGTACATGAAAGCATTGATAAAGAAGTGAGACTGAATCAATAATTATAAAAACTAAATTTAAAAAATGATTCATTTTAATGGTTATGAAGACAGGAGCTTGGATGACACTTTATACATGAATTTCTTTTAACAGCAAATTCAATTGTCAATGAGTGGGTAAATTCCTCTCATTAGAAACAGACTTGCCTTGTACATTACTGGATCTTTACTTGAAGTGCTGCTTTAAAGACTACACATAATGATCTGTATTGTGTTGGACACAAAAGAAAAATTATTCCTCTGTGTCATTTGTTAATTGCGAGCATGCCTTGAATGTGAAGTATAAAGGACAATGCTGCTTCAGAAATTATTCATCCATCTTTAAAACACGATCAATTCATTTTCAGAAATTTGTTCAATTGCTGGTACGTGAATTGAATAAGGAACAGGGCGTTGCTGCTTTACGAATCACCCATCCATCAACAAATGCGTCTTTTAATAACACCAATGAATTAGATTGCAGAATATTTTATTTCCTGTCAGATGCAAAAAGGGGAATGACGGATGTAAGCTGAACATACTACATTACATTCAGGCCTCTTGCTCTGCTGCACATTATGAGTGGCGGCGGGAAATGAATTTAAAAATGACGAGTCGTTTAGAGGCAGCGTTCCAAAGGATGGCATGTTGTTTTGATGGCTGTATCTTCTGGGAGACTCTGCTCTCGTTTTAGAACTAAATTGGTCCTAGCCCCCCAGGCCCCCGGTGTCTTAAAGGTATAGACCAGTTATGGTCATGCGATTGCATAGTGAAAGAAACAGTGTAGAATCGATCAGGAAAGGTTGATCATCTAGCATATATAAGTATTGGTGTGTACTGCAAGGTTCTGGAATCATCAAAATGATAAGAAATTTGGCCCAGTCTTGGTAAAGTTACAAGCACTGTACATAGAAAGATGTATATGGGACTACGCGACACGTGCGCGACACGTGCACGATATCTATCAGGTCCAAATAGATATAATAATTTACCAAATATATCAATTAGTAGGCCGTTTCTCTGCAAAATTTGTCTCATCACGTATTACCGGTAGTCAAAACATATTCTTGCACACGATTGGTAATAAGCGATTCCATTTCATTTTTTGAGAGGGGGGCGTTTCCAAAACTGGTCTTTACCTTTAACATTGGACGGTTGCTTCGTACCCATTCCCATTCGACTGTTTGCGACCATGCACAGCTCACAGGGCATATAACGAGCCAGTCACATCTGGAATCCATGTGCTTGATATAATCAAGAGAAATGTAGTTCTATTCCCGGAACTAATCATTAGAGCTCTAATGGTCTGACTAACGTTTGTTGTTGTGGCTTTGCTCTATGCCTAGTCTATTAGAGCGACTCGTCGATGTTGTACCTGTATATCTATGTGAATTCAACAATATCTTTATTTATAAACACCTTCTGATGACATCTTTGTAAACTCTGTTCTGTTATTAACCTGATATAAAATGGACAATATTCTAACAGCTGTTTTTTACACAAAAACATGACAATGCCACACTATTAAAGTTATTATTTTGAGTTATTTCTTCAGAAGGGAAAACCAAATGTATGGAAAGTTTAATAGTACATTGCAAACACTGTGTAGTAAGGCTGCGACGGGTAGTCAAATGCTCGAGTACCCGCACGGTTGACAACTACTCGGATACGATTACTCGTACCCGAATATTCGGCCGCAAAAAAAAAAAAAAAAAAAAAAAATTGTCCAGGCCGACCCTTACCCGTGCCAGAGAGAGCGGCGGGCATGGTACCGTCGGTAAAAATGTTTCCCAACTCAAGCACTGTCAAACTCACCACTCAGAAACTGGGACCAAATGTCCAGATTTCTGTTTGGACTCGGAGGACAATGGATTATTCTGTCATCTTTGGTTTTTAAAACAGCATGGTTCACTGTTATTATTGTTATTAAATCGGCGCCTTCAACTGCAACTCGAAGTAAAATTGCATGCGTTCCGGCGATACTGTGATACTGCTTTTTTTTGTTGTTGTGTTTTGGTTTATTGGCGATTAGTCAGTAATTTGACTATTGTCACCAAAATACTTTACGGCACGTGTTATATCTCTCATTTTTTAATTTAAAAAAAAAAAATATATATATATATATTTAAGTTCGTTTTATATTTATTTATCTTTTAAGATAGTATCAAAAAATAATATCGTAAGCAAAACATTCATGGGCTTTGTTAGTGTTTCTTAACAGTACGTGCAGATTATTTGTTATATCACTTTCACACCATACGTAAATGTATAGATAGTACATACAAGCCTCTATATTCAATAATCTTATCATACCATTTATCATTGTTGTTACTTTTTCTTATTTTATTTTCTTAATACATTATGTTATTATATTTTTAATGTACTGAGTGTAATTTAGCATATTTATAATATTGTATTATGGTTACTTTTCTTATTTTATTTTCTTATTACATTATGTTATTATATTTTTAATGTACTGAGTATAATTTACATATTATAATATTGTATTATGTTTTACTGTTCTTATTTATTTTATTTTTCTTATTACATTATGTTATTATATTTAATGTACTGAGTGTAATTTAG
Source organism: Strongylocentrotus droebachiensis (assembly GCA_035222895.1). Classification (NCBI taxonomy): domain Eukaryota; kingdom Metazoa; phylum Echinodermata; class Echinoidea; order Camarodonta; family Strongylocentrotidae; genus Strongylocentrotus; species Strongylocentrotus droebachiensis. The sequence continues at coordinate 162,185 of JAVYIG010002493.1, read as the reverse complement.
CATATTTATAATATTGTATTATGTTTTATTGTTCATCAAGGGAGGTATTACTTCCTGATAGGGAACCGTTTCGTTCTGTGAACGAAACGAACAATAGCTTTTTGTATAATGGACTCACTCTTTTTTAAATATTCCATAATTTTTTCCGGTTGGGATTCATTTATTTCAGTTAAAAACATAGCCCTTTCTATAATATAGTTAGGGCAATGTACTAAAAAGTGTATTACAGTTTCTATTTCACTGGGGCATCTATTACAGAAACCAGTAGCATGAATTTTCAATCTGAGGAGATCCTGGTTAAGTCCAATGACTCCAAAACGGAGTCGATGGATAATTGTTGAATGTTGTCTCTCTAATGAACATATATATTGTTTATTAACATCTTTTTGAAATGTTTTCAAATACGAGTTGGTTTTGTTCCACCTTTCTTGCCAAATGAGTTTGGAACTTGTGATAATTAAGCTTTTCATTTCTGACATATTTAGATTATTATTGACTTCTATTTTCTTAACTAATGCGGCCTTTGCGTGGAAATCCGCCATCTCGTTCCCTTTTATTCCACAATGTCCAGGTATCCACTCTACATATATATCAACTCCTTTACTCTTTAAGTGAGTAGTCATGGTGAGAATTTCCAGAATAAAAGATTCGTCCTTCTGTTGTTGTAATGCAATAAGTGCACTCAGTGAATCACTAAAAATAACAACCCCTACATAGATATCTAATTCATCTACCCATCTGAGAGCAAGAATGATGGCAGCCAATTCAGCCCTGTACGAAGAGGTAAAATTTGCTAACCTTTTGCTCCGATGTACAGAATAGTAAGGGACGTAAAAAGCAGCTGCAGAGGTCCCTCTTTCAGGTACTTTTGATCCATCGGTGTATATATGTAATTGTGTCGCCCATTTAGTATGTATGATTTCCAGGCTGCTTTGTTTTTGCTGTGTAGGATGATCTGTTTTCTTTATTCGAGTACTTAATTCCGTTGACACTGCCGGAGGGTAGAATAACCATGGTGGAAATGGGGAGGGGGTTATCGTTTCTATTCGTTTTCCCAGCTTGCTTTGTATTCTATATCCAAAAGGTTTGTTTACGTTTTTCCCCTTCAAGTATTCAAAATGCCAACATGGTTCAATGCTTTTCAACAACGGATGATTCGCCCATCTTTCGATGTTTTGTCGATATTTACTTGAAAGCATTTGTCTTCTTATATCCAAAGGCATTTCCCCCATTTCCACCTGTAGTGATTCTAAGGAGGTTAAAGGCAGACCACCTGCGCATATCCTCAGTGCTTGGTATTGGACAGAGTCAATGGCTTTTTTGGTGGTAGCAGCTGCACTGTCATACGCCTCACATCCGTAATCAAAAAGAGATCTTATAAGTGCTCTGTACACCATAATAAGTGATTTCGAGGAGCTTCCCCAGTTTGTTCCAGTTAGACATCTTAAGATATTTAATTTTCTTTTACTTCTCGTGATTACATTTTCGATATGTGGTTGCCAAGTTAACCTTTTATCAAATATAACCCCTAAAAAGCGATGAGATTTTTCGTACATTAGCACATTTCCATTCAGTTCTATATCAGGCGGTATAGCGGCATTCCAGCTTTTCGTAAAAAATACGGGCACTGTTTTGACAGGTGAGAGTCGAAACCCCCACTCTTCAAACCAACAAATTAAAAGATTCAAATATTTCTGTATTTTTTCAGTAATATGTACAATGTTCCTGCCTGATATCCATATTGCGCAGTCATCTGCATACATAGATATTCTTACATCTTGGTCTGTAGGTATATCACCCATCATTATATTATATAAAAGAGGACTTAAAACACTCCCTTGTGGTAACCCGTTATGCGTTTTATAAATTTTAGATGCTGTATTTCCAATTCGAACTTGAAAAGTTCGTGCTGTTAGATAATTTTCTATATACCTCAGCATGTTCCCTTCTATTCCATTTTTTGCTAATTTAAAAACCAGACCCTTTATCCAAACTGTGTCGAACGCTTTCTCTACATCCAAGAAAACTGCTATTACATGTTCGTTACTGTTTATACTCTTTTGGATGTCATTTTCTAATTGGACAATATTGTCCGTCACACTACGACCTTTCCTGAATCCACTTAAAAAATTGGGTAATAATTCATGCTTTTCAACATACCATTGCAGTCTATTTTTTATCATGCGTTCAATAATCTTGGCAAAGCATGATGTTAAAGAAATCGGTCTATAAGATGATGTATTTCTAGGATCTTTTCCTTGTTTAAGAATAGGGATTATTAAAGAATGTTTTAGTTGAATTGGAATTTCCCCGGTTTTCCATATTAAGTTAATTATATTCAGCATGATTTCCTTGATTGCTTTTGGCATATTTTCATAAACAACATATGGTATTTTATCTTTTCCTGGGGCAGTCCTTTTTCGGGATTGCACTGCCTTTTCCAATTCTGTTATAACAAAAATTTCATTTATAACATGATCTACATTTAAAATATGAATGTCATTATTTGGTGACTTCGGTAATTCCTTATTAGTATCCCTGTCTTTTATTCCTATTTTTTGAAAGTAATTTCCAAAGGCATTTGCTTTTTCCTGATCGGAGACAACATCTTTACTATTTACAATCAATGTTGACATATTTTTTGTTTTTGTTATTGGTACACCGTTCAGCCTTTTTATACAAGCCCAGATCTTAGATTCTGGCATATACCGATCAAGCTTCGTGCAAAATGCTCGCCAGTAATTTCGTTCTGCTTGGCGGAGTACACGCTGTGCTTCTGCTTTCTTTTTTAAGTACTCATCTACCTTTTCAAAAGTTATTTTCCGTGACATCTTATTACACATTCTATTTCTCTCTTTAATTTTCTCTGTACATTCTTTGGTCCACCAAGGCACCGGATTTTTAGAGACATTTCTCCTTTTCGGTACAGTTTCTTTTATACACAGTTTTAAATATTTCATGAAATTATCATATATTTCCTGTATATCATTATTTATAAATATGAGATCATTTGTAATCATCTCTTCACATTTCTTAGCAAATTTTTTCATATTTATATGTTTAAAGGAGATAAAATCATCTGCACTTCTTATTGAAGCATCTTTATATTCAGAGCTTTTCCCGTCTAAAGTTGTTTGGATATTTATTGGAAAGTGATCACTTCCAAAAAGGCTTTCCATGACTCTCCACGTACTTCTACATGCCAGTGAAGGAGTGGTTATACATAAATCTAAGCATGACAGTTTTCCTGTTCGTGGATCCAGTCTGGTTCCTTCGCCATCATTCAAAACAGTTAGATTATGATGATTCACGAATTGTTCTATCCAGAGGTATGGTGGTGGCAAAAAAAGAAAAAAAAGAAAAAAAAATAAAAAATCAGAAATTTCAAAAAAATTAAAAAAAATTAAAAAACATTATAAAAAAACATGGCGTCCAAATATTCGAGTATTCGCTTGTAAGCCTGGGAGTGTACTCGGGTACCTCATTTATCAGATGTCTTTTTGTTAAATACCTTTCGCCAACCGTGTCTTCGAGGTTGAGACTAGGAGATGACAGGCCAAGGGGGGGGGGGGCTCGTTGTTGATACACAGGACCCTGCTGCTGCACATGACCTTTTCATGTTCCTTCCCATGTTGCCTAGTCGGGTCACATGGCAATGACCCAGACCTACATTTATAAGGCCGTCCACAGGCTAGTCCACACCAAGGTTTTAATCCCCTCTCTCCATTTGACGTAACCCGATATATCTCAGCCTGCTTGGTGGTGTTGAAAATTGAATTACGTGGAAAGCATTTTTGTGGAGCGGCAGATATTATGTGCTGCCTTGCCCGGGCTCCATGGCCCATGTCAGTGCCTTTGAAAGTATTATTGGCACTTGCCAGTTACAATTTGCGGCAGAGATGGGCATGCGGCGGCACATCGATATTTGTTGATTTGATGAAGGGGGAAAGAAGAGAATGGTAAAAGAGTTGAAGGGATAAAGAAAGAGTCGACCGGTTCTGTGATTAAGAAGTATGTGTCAAGTTTGACAGTTTTACTTCCCTTTCATTTGTTTTGTTCGAATGAATTGCAATTATGTTTTGAAGCTAGGGAAATTGAAGATTCCATCAGATTCTTTCCTTTTCCAAGCAGCATACAGTACGTGCAGCTTACTTTTGTAGTTCATTGTCTTCAGAATATTGTCAAATTAAACAGGAAACAAGATAACTTGTCACGCTATGCTGAATGGAGAAACATTTCAGATTGATTCAATGATGAATTCAATGATGAATTTAAAAAAAGGGATCAGTTCTTTATCATACACGCTAAAACTCAATTTCATTGACAACATACAGCAGTGAAACCTAGTCTGCTTGTACAGACTCTAATATGAAATTAACAAAATATAAATAGAGAGTCCCACATTTATGAGTTAGTCCTTAATTTGATGACTGATAAGGATTTGTGCCTGCAAAGTAGGGAAAATCTCACATTACCAAGGCATTCAGCATGCCATTTTCCACCCACTCATCCATTCTCTCCCTCAGATTAAAGGGAAGGTTGAGTTGTGATTGAATTGTGAAAGAAACGGTTTGGAATCGATCAGATATGGTTAAACATCTAGTATATAAACATTGGTGTGTACTGCAAGGTTAGTCGTCAAAATGATAAGAAATTTGGCCCAGTCTTGGTAAAGTACCAAGCACTGTACATAGAAAGATGTTCATGTATACAGGACTACACAAACATGTGGCATAAAAATCGGGACAGATTTTAATGTGTTACATGCCATATTTAGAATACCAAGGCATTTGAAGAGCCATGCTTTTCAGGTAACATTTTTTATCAGCTGTTCTTCCACACTTGCATATTAAATACAATGATAACGCTTACAAATTATTTTTCACCTCTCCCCAGAACTCAACCTTCTCTTTAAAACATTAGAGAAGATATTTGCTCATATTACAGTGCGGGGCGGCTAGGGCTCAAAGTCCATTGATATTGACCTACTTGATGGAGTGTTGTTTTGTCTGGCGGAGAGCAGCCATTTGTTATATCTGCTGATGTCATTGATTCATTCTGCATTCATGATTAACTCCTATTGTAGACTTGAGCAATGCCCCTTTCACATTTGTTTTTGCGGAGAGTCAGGTCGGGCCGGGCCTGAACTGTGTACAGAGTACAGACCTGATAACTAATTAGCATTAAATGTTTTACTCTGTTTTTTTTTCATTGATTCATTCTGCATGTATGATTAACTCCTTTTGTAGACTTGAGTAATACCCCTTTCACATTTGCATCTGCGGAGGGTTGGGTCGGGCCTGAAAACTAATTAGCATTACTTCACTCTGTTTTTGTTCAAGTTTTATTTTCACATCTGATTACGAAAACAAAAACAACACAAGTACAATTTATTTGCATATATACAATAACAAACGTTATAATGAAACATCTTCAATTGAAATCATAATGTGGTGGGAAAAAACAGAGGCCAATGACCTTATCAAGGTAATTCCCAAAGAAAATGAAATTTACATTAAAAATTTCTTGAATATAGTAAAAACGAGATCAAAATACAAAGATTAAAATGACACAAAACATCAACATCTAGAATTAAACAAGACAAATCCATTACAAAAAAACAAAAAAAAGGTGTTTGTATTGATAAATTCAGTATTATGCATTAATTATCTCTATGTATAGACTCCAGGTGTACCCCTTTCATATTCATGGCTTAGGGTGGTCAAGCCGGGCCTTGGTGCAAGCTTGAAAAGAAATATGAATGGTATCAGCATCTGCACTCTCTGTTTGGGATTTCTCAACCCTTTTAAATCGGAAGGTTGACGGAAGAGCGAGTCCCCACTGTTTTTTTCTGTAAATTATAAAGGTATCCTCACTAATTGATGCAGATTAAAATATTCCTGCGTAGACTAGCTGTATATTTTATGATAAAATGGGGGATATACTTGATATATCCAAATACCGAAAAACATCAGCACGCTTTTGAATTAGGCATTATACTTGAGCGTTACCATGGAAACAAATGGATATAGCAGATTTGATGTGCTTTAGCAGCTTTGCATATGAAAGGTAGCTGAAAGAGGATGTTTATTTGAGTCCATAGCACTCACTGTAGACTTCATCTGGACACACAGACTATGAAAGCAATGTCATACGGTTTCTGGCTTGTATTTCAAACCTCTATCACTCTTTGATTGTGTACATACATTATACCTATATCTAGCCTTCGAATTAGCGCAGACTTTAGTTAGACGCTTTACCACAATTCCTAAAGCCTTGAGCAGAGCCTAGATATGACAATTTCCTGCCGTGTCAAATCAGGAGCAACTAGAGTACGTAGCCTATCCCTATTGTAGTCTAATAGTGCAGACACTATTACGCGCAGACACTGTTACGTGCAATGAATAGGATTCGTGCCTGCAAATTGCATTATACCCTCTGCCAACTATACTGTAGAATCTAGTTCTGTGTATTTTGTTTTGTATAGCACTTTGAGTAAGTTATTAGATAAGTGCGCTTTAAAAGTATTTATTAATATGTGGGTCTTTCTTTTGCATGTACATGCATGGTCTAGCTTTCTAGCTGTGCAGTAGAAGTGGTTCAACATAGAATTGGAAGCCTATTGTGTACGGCTTTCTACTACCTACATGTACTTTAAAAATGCAGGGCTTGCTTGGCTACATGTACACATAATACAAGCCATGCCATGATACACGTAGGCGACAGCAAACTGCAGCAAGCTAGCTATAGGTGTAGCACCGTTTCCGTCTGACTGTGTAGACAGGTGCATGTACACGTTCATGTTGTTGTAGGGCTACATGTATGCATTTGAGTTTATAGCATTCCACCACTCTCTAATATAATGATAGCACTCCACTAATCATAAGTAGCAGCTTATGGCTATGGAAGTTAAAACAAAATATTGTAATTCTACCTTATGAAATACATGTACATGGGCTACATTATATCCTCCAATATTGTCTAACAAATACTTGATCTACATACATGTATAGTACCGATATTATAGCCTACTACTACTAGAATATTATATTGCCAGTAACTCCTACTTAAGATTATTTACAAGATGTATGGTATTGAATAAACATGTTCAGTTTGATCAAGATATGGTATCAGAACAGATCCGGTTTCAAGTGGTTTGATATCCGTTTCCTTTGCTTTGCTTGGCGCACATTTCATAATTACTTGTTATTGTAGGTGGGCCATATTTTGTGTAGCCTATGTTTATATGTATTTATAGGTCTACATGCTCTGTTTATACTCGCATAAACACATGTTCTGCCTTTCATGCTGCATTTTAAACCAGCTGTCTATATTTCATTTGCATACATTTAGTTTTGTCTTGTTCATACTTGTATAAACATACGTTCCTGCTCTTCAAGTTGTAGCTTAAACCTGCCACATACATTTCATCAATATATGTTCATGTATGTGCATACGATGTCCTGTTCATACTCACACACAGGTTGCAACGTACACCACCAGCTTAAACTTCATCAATGTATGCATGAGTTAGTAACAATGCCCTGTTCATACTCGCATACATATGTTCTTATGTCCTTAACCAGCAGCCTAGTACACATGCTGGGGGGAACCATATGTCAAAACCAGATAAATAGATTACCAACATGAATAGCAGTGGGATGCTAAGAGTTCACCTTCTCCGGACTTGGCACCGAGCCAGACCACTGCCAGTAATGAGAGCGAGCTTAAAACTCCACATCACAACAAACATGGCAAAGTCCGGGTTGGTTGGTTTAAAGGGAGAGACCAGTCAGTCAGGAGGGTGTAAACGTTTTCTATGGTGGGCGTGTGTGTTGATTGTTTATTTTGTGTCTGTTTATTCTTTGAGTAATATTTAGCTTTGATATATGGTCATTAGTCTCAACTAGATATGTTTGTGGCCTTTTGTTGACAATGGCAACAGAAAAAATACAGAGTATACAAGGTATGCTAGGTGAAAATGAATGTGTTCGCTAGCTGTGTACGCCTACTTTAATATTAACGATGAAAACAGCAACAACAACATCAACAACAACAACAACAATAACAACAACAACAACAACAACACCTACTTCATATTTGTTGTTATACATCAAGGTTAGAAACCTGATCAACACTTATGTTATTTTCCACACAAATTCTATACAGAGTTATACTGTAGAAATATAATTTACATGGAGTTCATGGAGATACAGCACTGTGTTCAATATACAGCACTGTTTTCATTGAACAATTCTTGACGAAGAAGAGTGCAGATAAATAATCCATGTTTCATTCATTTAAGATTCATTCATGGGTATTTAAACAATTAAAATCTTAAAAAACAGAAACACACACAAAGTTGCCTTTAAGGAAATCTCACTATCGTTACGTCAAAGCCACAAAAGAGTAGTTTCCTATTACTTCCCCTTTAATATTTCACAATAAAAATAGAAAATTTAAGGAGTGTAAAAAAACACTCTTTGACTTCTTCTTGATTGCAACTGATATAAATTCTTGGTTGCCATCCAAGTCTCCCCTTTTTCTCAAGAAATGCTGGTAATATTGGTCAATTGGCAACTTATCAATTTTTCTTTCTTGGCAGGTGGTATTTACAGTCGGGTCAATGGGGTCATGAGGAGTGAATCAATCAAATATGTTTGCTTTTGTCATTCTGAATGGAATGTCATTCACCTTAAATTAATGTCTGATGCAAGTGAAATCATTGGCATAAAGATTACGTGTGGATTGGCACCAAAGTGTTGGGGTCAAAGGGCGACTTTATTATGTTTATAAACCTTGTCTGGAGTCTTTTCAAAACCCAGCAACCTGGTCATGTGAGTTTTGTTCTCAATTTATGACGTGTCGTATTGAAGTAAACATGTTCATCTGTAATTGTAAAGCAGGAAACAAACTTGGCCTTATTTTTAGCTTACATCATACATGTACTTTGTTCATTTAACGCAGAGCTCCATATTAAGTTTATTAAACTATTAAAGAGGGGTCCAGACTGAAATTTTAAGGGCTGTATGCATGGGCCTTCTGTTTTAATTCATAATATTTGTATTTATTTATTTATTTAGTAGTAGTATTGTTATTATCATTATTAATAATATTTTTGGGGGGGGGTTAATTTTTTTTTTTTTTTTTTTCGGGGTGGAGGGGGGGGGGGGTCCAGACTTAGAACTCATAAAGGTGTCATATTGTCGTTCACCTGGATTTAAAGCCATTAGGGACTGCAAAAATGCAAAAATGCAAAAGTTAAATTCCAACTGCATTTGAAAGATAATACTAATTTAGAACTGCCCTAAAAAGGTAGGGCTTGAAAATGTCTTCAATTGGGAAAATAACGACTATTAGTTGTCAAATCGACTTTAGGGCTATAGAGTGATGAAGTGTGACGTCATCAAAAATCTATTTTTAGAATTTCTCAATTTTTCCTTCATATTCCGAAAGAACACCAAAAATAATGTCAAAATGATGAAAACCAATTGAATATGTTAAGTATTGGCTGAGATACGACCATCTGAATGAATATATGTCCTATGGGAGCTCAGTGTTATATGCTCTGGCTCCTAACCATTATGAGCCAGAGCATATAACACTGAGTTCCTATGGGGAGTATATTTATTCAGATGGTCATATCTCAGCCGATATTTAACATATTCAATTGGTTTTTTGACATTTGGACATTATTTTTGATGTTCTTTCGGAATATGAAGACAAAATTGAGAAATTCTAAAAATTGATTTTTATGACGTCACAGCTTCGGTACTCTATAGAGCCCAAAAGTAATAGTCTTGATTATCAGACAATTGTACCGAATGATCATACGTTTTATGCTGCGCAAAGATTCAATCAGTTTAATCTTGGCCATCACAAGAAGTGGGTTATTGATGTAGACAAATGCTCATGTACCCTTTACAACTCTTTTCATGTATGTTATTACCAAAGAAGAAAAAAAGCCAGTCAGTCACTCAATAGTGTCTGACAGCGAAGTCTAGCAAGTAAACGGGTTTCCTTGCATAATTTGAATATGAGGACACTGCTAACGTTTAAATTTCACAGATAGGACATACAGGACATATTCATAATTCCTGCAAAGTTCTACAGATTTTGAGGTTGGCTGCAAAAGGGACATAGTACCTTTAAGATGAGACTAGTCTAGTAAACTTTATTCTTTTTCATTGGAAGGGGGCAGGGCCGCAGGGGGAGGGCAAGGGTAAGGATATTTGAATGGAGTAGTGACCCACCCCAGTGAGAGAGGAAATTGGAAAATATGGAGAGTTTGGGGTGGGGTAAGAAGATTAGTGTTGCTTTACTTAAATCCTGGGTTCGGGCAATCATCGTAATATGAGGCTATTTCCTTCTGTCTTTCATCACTGCTTTAGTCTCGTTAAAAAAAGCGATGCCTGGACGCACACACAGTATATGTAGTCAGAGTCACAAGTTCCTTATGAAGTCACTAAGAGTATTAAAGTTAAAGAGAGTTGGTTGCAAACATGAAATATAAATCATGAGCTTTTCTCATTATTTGTATTACTGTGTGAAAGAATACACTTAGTACTTACATGTAGTATTTAGGAATCTACCTCAAGCTAACAACAGTTCTGGAAACAAGTTGATTCATAATTCATACATGGAATATAAATTATTTTACTAAGTTAAAATTACTATAGAATCTGTTTTTGTGTCTATGTTGGTTACAAATACAAGTAAGCACTAAGCCTTTTTTTGGTTGTTGTTTGGTTTACTCTTTTTGATTAAATGCACACTTCTGTATTGATATAATCATTCCCCCCCCCTATTTTCTTTTTTCTATTCACTTGCCTCTTAATGTGAAGAGCATAACAAATCAGGCATGTTTACATGACCTAAAAAAAGAAAAAAACTGCATCGTGACATTTCTCGTTGTGTGGAATACAATCTGTTAAATGTCAGACCACCAAAGCTATTATCTGCAAAATGTCATGTTCATTAGCTCGACAAACCAACTCACCACTATGCATTCAGTGGCATTCATTATTAAACTGACAATACCTAATACGATTTTATGAGTACCGATAGCGTTTCTTCTTTTGGTTTAATAATAGAAGATTCAAGACTTGATAAAAGAGAATATAGTGGCTGTCTATAAACATGTATTTTTTTTTTTTTTAAAGAAATTGTGTTTATTCCTTTTTATTAAAATGGTAGATTCAAGACAAGATAATAAAAAGGGGAATATATAAAAGGTCTAACATGCATTGATTCTTCTTTCTTAAGAAGTTGTGTTTATTTTTCTTTTGGTTAAAAATAGAGGATTAGAGACTTGATTTAAGAAAAAAAGGAAGAGAAAACAGCAAGTATCTGAACATTCCATGTTAGAAAGCATTTGTAAGGCCACAGAAAATTGACTTTTAGTCTCTCTTTCACTCCCACTTTTATTCTTCTGCCCGCAGCGTTTTTTTCTTCATTTATTTGGTATTTCTGTTTGGACATGAAATAAAGAACAATCTGAGGAAATTTTGGAAATGATGTAACAAGATTCATCACTATTGTGCAATTTCAACTTGTTTTTGAATTTCTCTAGATGAATAAGATTTTTTAAGAACTGTTGAGAATGGCTCTGAAGTATTTGTATGGATTGGAAAAAAATAAAACATTGAATAACACTGAACCCATTCTTTGTTTAAAAAAAAATCTGGATCAGGAAGTAGGAATGAATGATATCTTGCCAAAGGACATTAGTGCCACTAATAACGTTACAAATACGATATGATAAGTAATGAAATTTTCCTAGTAAAATTTCTTTTACATATTCAAAGATAGGAATAAGACTGATGTTAACGGTGTTGGTTTACCTCCTTTGTGTTGCAATTACACAACATTTTAAAGATTAAATTTCATAAGTATTTATCGGAGGAAAACATTTTATCCCCCAAAGCATCAAATTTTGCCCTTGAAATGATGCAGCAAGAAGTGTTTTTCAGGGAGACATTTTCAGGGTTGAGCCTCACCAAGGGTGCAGTAAATAATAATATCCAGAGAAGGCCTGTTTTCATCAGACCGAACTTGCAAAATAACCCGCTATTTTAAGTAGCCCGATCTCAAATTAGTCAGCTAATTTGCGTCTTTATCAGCCTGCAGTTGCAATTAGTGGGCTATTTGGTTGAGAAAATATCCCAAGAAATCTTGGTCTTGTTTCCAAAATAGCCGCTGTTTGGGAAATAGCGGGCTAATATCGAGCTTCTGGAAAATATCCCAAGTCTGAAAATATTGGGTTATTTTACAACTTCGGTCTGATGAGGACAGGCCTAGAAGGAGTTGTGGTTTTAGTGAGTCGGCCACATTAGGTACTTCCCCTCAGAATGATGATGTCATGGCTCTAGCCCCAGGTGCAGCCTTGTTTAAGGATTAAAATTGTCTGCGTCTAACGTAGTCTGACTGCCAGGTTAACTGGCTTTATTAATTCTTTCCACCAGCCTTTAAATCTGTGTTCAGACTACCGGGATAAGTTGTATAGCTGTATGATAAGTAATTTAACTTCCCCAGTCTGAACGTCTCTTACAGAAATGTTGTATATACATCAAAATGTGTGAAGAAAGGGAGACTGGAAGCATTTTTTTTTTTATTTGCATTCGATGAGACGATGACACTTCCATAAAAAACACATGAGTACCCCAGGGACATGAGGGACATCATGACATGGTTGACTTAGGATGGGACTGAAGGCAACTAATCGCGTAATCTTCTTAGATATGTTTTTTTCCAATAATCTTTGGAAAATACCTGAAAGGCATTCCACTTTCTGTCTTGGCCGAGGTTTGGCCTTGATAATCGCTAGCAAATCCTGTGCACTGTTTTGGGGGTAATGTGTATGGAGCAAAGCATTTCCCTCTATCAAAAAATGCACTTGATTTTCTTTTCTATTTATCTTTATTTAACTTTGTTGTAGTATTAACAATTCTAAACTCTGATGAGGTTTGTATCCAGTTTCAGGATACCAAATAGAACGTGGTATTGCGTTTCCATTTTGTATTTCCCAAAGTAATACATGTAAATGTGGTAATGATATTTTTCCCATTTGAAATGAAATGCGACACATCAGATATGTTGAAACGCAGAACTATCAACACGTACCTGTGTTTACCATGCATTTACCGAAAAACAGTTTTCATTTCCTTTATTGATTTCATGCTGTTTAGATTTCACATGAATATTAAACATGGCTCTCGATCAAAGTCTGTACATTGTGTTGACTCTGGGGGTACTATCAAGAAGCGTGTTATTGTCATGGAAGAATAGGAAATTTTCAATGATTTTGCTTAGAATGTGACTGAGAAAGAATAAAAACCTCGAAAGTTTTAAGAGAAATGACAGTTTGATAAAGGAAGAAACAGATTATCTTTTGATGTTAATTTTTGCTTAACTTAGGACCTGTTCAATTCGTTTTTAGAAAATACATTGAATTACATTATCACTTCTGATATGATAGTACTTTCTTACACATTTTTGACCGATTATTCAATTATCTTAAGGTTGAATAGCACCTTTAAAAGCACCTGAATTCTCTCAATTCTGCTCGGGTGTCACATTATATCATGCGACACCTTAGAGAAAGCATTATAAAAGGAGCCAGCCTTTGGTAATATTCAAACTATCCCCGTATTTCGGTTTCAGTCTGACAGTTCTGAGCGTCAAGAAAAGTAAAAATAGAAAACGAAAGGGGGGGAAAAAAAGCTCTCCCAGGGTTCATTGTCTGGATCAGTGCCCTTGAGTCTCATGGTAGCTTTAAAGGGAAAATTGAAAATTGATAAATTGCCGGAAATGGAGTAAGGAGAAACATGTTATGTTTTCATCAAGATTCATAGGTGTATGAATATTGAACAGTTTAAAACAATGTGGCTATTTTTCATGTAGTAAATGTAATAAATAAATAGGAAATTATTATTTGTCTGTTTGGGTTTTGAATATTTCTGCATTATAAAAAGAAATAATTTTTGATATTTCAAATATATTTGCCTTTAACAAGTAAACCATGAGAAACCCTTGTAAATTGTACTTGTACTTTGCAGACTTGAAAAGGTGTTAATAATTTCTATTCTCGTCCATTGTTAGTCACTTTTGCATGTTTAGTCAAGATATAATCTTTTCTGTGATTTATTGCTTTTGCTAGCAAGGGGAAATTTGGCTGTGTTTTCAGACCCTTGATCCTATTTTTGAAAATTCGTTCATACACTTTACTTTAGTGTGAATTATTTTTATTGCATTAAAAAAAAAATGGAGAAAGATTAAAATCATGTTTTTAGAAAAGTGTTTGTCTTCGTGAAGAAAGGTGGTTTACAATAAAAGAGATTCAAGTACTCATGTTTTACTGTCTGATTCTAATTTACATATATACTTGCCTTGCTTTAATGTTCATTGATATTTGAGTATAACACAATAACATTTATGATATCTTTAAATTCAATGCTATTTTATTAATAATATAATGTATGAGAAGCCACGCTGAATAGAGTGATCGTAAAACCACTGGGAAATTGACTGATGTGACTTTCTGACTAATCACAACAGATTTCCAGGAGTAAAAGCTATATAATCTGTGAAATCAATCAATTGCAAGTGCACATGGGCCTACATGTGCGAGGGGGGGGGGGGGGGGGGGGAGAAAAGCGTAGATCGAATTGGCAAGTGAAAACACTTCTTGAAAATTAAGTTGATCAAGTTGAGTACCGTACTTCAGAATAATGCTTGAAGAAATACATGTAGGTACAGAATATAGCTCTAAGGATCCTTTAGATTGATTATCAGCTTCATCATTCCTTGTTTTCATGAGGCCTGTTTTCATGAAGCCTGTTTTCATCAGCTCGAGTTTGCCAAACATTAACCAACTACTTTCAGACTCAGATGTTATCCTGAAGTTTGAAATTGTGTCTCCACCAGACCGATACGTTTGAATCACAAACTAGCTTGGACAGGCGCAAATTAGCCCGAATAGCGGAATATTTTAGAAACAAGACCAAGGTTTCTCTGATATTTTCTTGACCCAATATTCCGCTAATTGCAACTGCAGGTTGATGATGACGCATTAACTGGTTAATTTGCGATTGGGATAATTAAAATAGTGGGTTATTTGGCAAATTCGAGCTGATGTAGACATGCCTACATGTATTGTGCTTTTGCGCCTAGGCTTTTACAACTTGCAGGTGTATTACCTGAACATGGTTTATGATCATCCGGAATGATAAATGAACTTTGAGGCAGTTTTAAGGGTAGCTTCAAGAAGGCTTCATATCACATAACCAGTAAACATAATATCACGTTTCTTACTTTGTGTCTCCCCCAAAGGGTTTCGGCATAAAGCTTGTTAGCTATACTCACTTTGGAAATGTCCTTTAATACTAGTTATGAAAAGGCTAATATATTCTTGATGGAAGGTATTAATACATGTAGAAAGAAATAGTGAAATGGCCATCGTTAATTCAAAATATTATGCTTTATGTATCTACAATATGTGTATACAATATTGGCTACACAATACTAATGGTGTCCTTGTACAGTCCATTAATTTTGGTGACATTGTGTGATTGGAAAATAGATCTAAAGCATAAACCATAAACCATCTGTTTGGCGCCAGAAAGGCATTAACTCGTATGAACACAGGAATAATGCTCCCCTAGCTCTGAACAGATGAAATACAGATACAGGAGGTGCATGCAAAACTGTGAAAACTTTGAAAGCATGGACAATGATTGACCTTCATATTTCACTCTGGATCATCAGAAATTAGTGCTAGTGTGAATGTCATGTGTAACTTCTCATTAATGTGAACATCATATGATTTATTAGCATTAAGTTTATCGGTGCACTCTACCCCATTCAGACATACATGTAAGTAATCTATACAACAATTTGTAGTATTATGGCTGAAAGATAAGTTCATATGTTTTACTTATTTTTTGTGTTTTATATTTAATACAGTAATACCTCATATTGCAATACATACATGTAGGAAACCAAAGGGAAACAAAGGTTACGCTTTGTTTTGAAGAAGAACTTGATACAAAATCGGTGTTGACTAGATGTGTGAACTTCATATAGTATTGAGTACGGTATTGTACACAGCCTAGGACTTCTCCCTAAACAAGTTTCTTCAGACGTTTTAATACGATTTATCTTGTGTACCAGTATACTCCTTTTGCTGTACGCTTTGCATGCTCTTGTGAAAAGGCTCTTACGCGTGTGAACATAACCCATAGTGGAAACTGCCAAGGTCTGGGCAATGATAGATGTTATTAGAATGAAAGAGGAATGGCTCTACGCCACATGTCCTTTCAGCTCCCTGGTTAAGGAGAGGATATCCTTTTCTTCCTTCCTGGTTTATACAACCATTTGTTGTGTACAGCAGTGAGTTTCGAAAGTTCAATTTTACTACACGTATGTCTGTGCTCATTTGAATGTTGTACGGATGTAGACATATTAGGTATATGGATGTGTGTGCTATACGAATGCAGGCTAAAACCCTTTCATATGGTCACAATTTAAAGGGATAAACCTTTTTTTCACAATTTAAAGGTACAAACCCTTTTTGGTCACAATTTAGAGGGACAAACCCTTTTTGGTCACAATTTAAAGGGACAAACCTTTTTTGGTCACAATTTAAAGGGACAAACCATTTCCCGTCACAATCTAAAGGGTTAGTCACAAATTCACTGATAACTCTAACTATATTGATAACAATAATAATAATCTACTGGTATGTCCATTTGGAAACAGTCTTTGAAAAACCTGAGTTAGGCTTCACTCAAAACACAATATATTTTGCAGAAGCATCCAATAAGAATATGTGCCTTCAGACTGTGTACACTTGATAATGCTGTAGTAAAGGTGAACTTGTGCATTATCTACTCCCTCTTGGAACAAAGGAAATAGAACTCTTTATCCAGCCCCATTTCTTACAGCAACAAAGTCTGGCCAAATGTAACCATCTGTAACCATCAGTAGTATTCAAAATAAAAAAGGGGAAAAATAGGATAGAAGTAATATTAAGCAGATACCCCCCCCCCCCCCCCCCCTGTACAAAAGGCTGAGATTTGTGAAGTTGTTGGAAGTATTAAATCATTAAATCCAGAGTATTGAATTTCTTCCTTCCCATAGGCTTAATACAGGGATTATTCAGCTCCGGTAGACATTGGGTTAATAGGACTTTTCACATGAGTAGTAACTCTTGCCTGCACATGATTCATGTTGTTTTGCTTTGCTTGACTTCCTATTTTAATTCACATTAAAGATAAACTCCAGTACTGGTAAAAAAAAAAAAAAAAATTCTCACAGAATCAAACGAAACTTACACTGATGTTCAAGATTACAAATAAATGACATGTGCCAAACAATTTTGGAAGAAAATGTATACTGGCTGAGTAATGAGCATAGAAAGACAAGGAAATCAAGGTAGTACTAGCCCCGACACCATGTGTGTTGTCCCATATATAGCTTTCTATGTGAGTGCTTGTTACTTTACCAAGACTCGGTCAAATTTATTATGATTTTGATGACTCCAAAACCTTGCAGTGCACACCAATACTTACATGCTACATGATCAACTGTTTCTGATCCTTTCCACACCTTTTCTTTCACAACGCAATCGCATTACCAGTACTAAAGTTTATCTTTAAATTTCACTCTTGTTTGCTGGGCAATGAGGCGTTATATCACTCAGTGATCAATCAACACCTTTCTCAAGCCAAGCGGAGTTGTACTGCTGGAATCATACAAGCTTATTACTATCATTGCAATCATTATGGAAAATAGTCAAGGAAAGATATGTAAATACACTTTTTTTGGTAAATAATGCTTTTTAAAAAGTTCTTTTTTGGGATTGTGTTCATATGGATACATATTTGTGAGATAGGAGTAATTCCAAAAGACTTAATAATGCTTATCAATGTTATTTCTTTGCTGTCTTTAGAATCTGGATTGAAAATTTAGGGTTTATAATTCTGTATGCATGGTGCCTTCTGTTAAAATTTGTAATTTTAGGGATCTGGGTCAGGATTTGGTGGCCCATTTTGCAGATGACAAGCTCTGCCTACACACATGTATATTGATTCGATTAATGATGTAATGTGTTGAATTCAATTATTCAATTTTTTAGACCATGTAATAATAATAATAATACTAGCTAGTTCTTATATAGCGCTTTTCAGGATTCTCAAAGCGCTTTACAGATATATATTATTACCCCAGTCATCGTATTCAGGCTTACCCACACACATTGTATGCACGTTCTCTACTCCCTAGGGAGCATTCCAGCCTGGCGTCATTTTTACAAGCGCACACTTGCTAATCTAAGCACATTATCTTTCACATCCTACCGGGTACCAATTTAACACCTAGATGGAAAGTGGCAAATGTAGATTTATCTCTTGCCAAAGGACATTAGTACCGTGGTGGGGGTTGAACCGCGGACCTTGTGATCCACAGTCATGTGACATATCCACTCGTCCACGACACCTGTACATTGCATGGTGCGATTTGTCTTGCAGGAGATCCCTTCTCTCGGATGACAATGATTTTTAAAAACAATAATATACTCCTTTGAATCAACTTTAGTTGATATTTTGACCATAATTGTTATGTAAACTATTTTTTTTGTCTTGCAGGAGATGTCCCCTATGGAGTTTCGCGACCCCCGACCTGAGTTACACTATCCCCCCACCCAGGCCAGTATACGAAGGAGACCGTCCCTTCTCTCCGAGTTCCATGGACAGTCACAGATTGACAGAGACAGGTAACGTTCATGTAAAATTACAAACAAACATGTTTTTCAAGGCCCAAATTTGGGAATATCTTCAATTTAACAAGATAGGATAGGTAATATCTGTTAAAATTAGGAATAAGCATGCATGTAATATTTACTTAAAGGTAAAGACCAGTATTGGTAACGCCCCAATGTCAAAAAATGAAATGGAAGCTCTCATTACCAATCATGTGAAAGAATATGTTTTGACTAATACATGATGATAAAAAATTTGCCGGGAAACCGCCTACTAATTCATATATTTGGTAAATTTATTTCTCTCATGATCCTGTGAGAGATATAGGGTAGTCCCATATACATCTTTCTGTGTATAGTGCTTGTAACTTTACAAAGAATGGGCCAAATTTCTTATCATTTTGATGATTCCAGAACCTTGCAGATGCTAGATGCTAGATGATCAACCTTTTCTGATCGATTCCACAACGTTTCTTTCACAATTCAATCGCATGACCATAACTGGTCTTTACCTTTAATACAATAATTATTGCATTTTTTTAAGGAGAATCTAGCATTCCCATAGATCAGTGTCATCAGGGCCCTGTTTCATAAAACTTGATATCAATAACAAATTACAATAACTGTTATAAGCTACTGATATCCTTGCATTCGATTGGCCGAGAGCAATTTTCTTGGAAATTTAGCATTTGTTATTGATAACAACTTTTATGAAACAGGGTCAGGAGTGTTAGATATCAACCTATAATCAGCTCAGGAGAAAAAATCGATAGCCTGCCAGCAGAAAACACTATTTTGTAGATGAAAAAGGTTATTTTCCAAGTCAAGTGGATAGTGGGATTCTTTAAAAGAAATCCAATTGCAATCTCTAAGGTTTCATGGGTGTACTGTAGTCAATCGCAGATTGGACCAGGAGATAGGGCACTAAGGTTCTTTGTTTACAGAATCAATTCGGGTTACGGGAGTGTTACCATCATGAATTCATAATAATAGAATTGCAGTGACACCCCCATGTTTTACTTTAATGTGAGCAGTGCTTTTTATAATTACATTGTTTTTTTTTTTTCTGGATATACAGTAGTCAGTCTTAGATGGGGTCAGGAGATAGAGCCTAGAGGTTCTTTGTTTTGTTTTACAGAATTGTTTTGCTATGGAAGAATTATCATAATGATAAGACAATTTTCACTGATGCACCCCCTGTGTTTTGCCAGAAGACAGCATACAGAGGTTTCTATGCTTTCAACTTGATATTTGGTGATAGAAGTGTGAACATGATAACAAATATCATTAATGCACCCCCCCCCCCCCCCCCTCCCCCTATCATGATAAAAGAATATCATCACCTTCCCCTTCCCCCTTATTATACTTTGATAGCGCTTAATGACTTCGGTGGTAAGCACTTTTTAAGTACCGGTAACGTTTTTATTATTTATTATTATTTGAAATCCAATGTTTCATTAATAATTTGTTATTTTGGATAAACAGTAATCAATCAATCTCAGATTTCTCAGATTTGGCCAGAAGATAAATGTCGAATCCAGAGGTCTTTTGTTCGTTTTCCAGATTTGTTCAGATTTCCAGTATTATCATCATTCTAATAGACAGTCATCGACACACCCCATCTAATGGACTATTATGGAAATGCAATGTTTCGTAATTCATTTGTTTTTCTGCAGATACGTGGACAGTCAATCTCAGACTGGGTTTGAAAATAGAATAGAGACCACTGTTCTTTACAAATTTGTAATTTAGTTACAGAAGACATATATTTATTTATTTGTTTATTTATTTTAAAATATTTATACAGGATAACAATATCAGCCAAAGCTGTTATTCACATTGTTCCTATATGTTCATGGTAACGTACAAAATAACAAGGATATAAGCAAATCTTAAAATATATTATAGGGAAGAAAGAATATTGTTTCATATGTCATATTATTTGATATATCTATTTAGATATAAAATAATATGACATATGAAACAATATTCTTTCACCATTTTTAGGTATTGAGTGTAAATCCTTTTTTCTTTTTTTCATATTTCTGTTTTTTTGTTGTCATTCCTGTCTTAAGGTGCAATTATTCATTTTTATTAGTATTTTTTTCCTCCTGCATAATTCAGGGCAGATATGAATGGCCTCTCGGTTTAGTTATTAGTTTCCATGGCTACATATTAGGGCCTTTTTTAATGAAATCTTGCTAATGATAAGTTCTGACAAGGCTGTAAGAAGTCTGAGTGGTGTAAGGAGGAAGTGAAGTCAAGAGAGAGAGAGAGAGATAGATAGAGAGAAGATGGAGAGAGAGAGAAAGAGAGAGAGATAGAGAGAGAGAGAGAGAGAGAGAGAAGATGGAGAGAAACGAAGAAAGTCACGCAAGGTCGTCCTGTTTGTTTGAACTCTATATACGTGTGTAGATGAGCATGGTTAACAGAGTTGTTGAAATAAATTTAGAAATAGAGGCGAAGGGACATTTTAATGTAGAACTAAATTAATCAAAATGCTATTGTTACATGAACATCTCATGGTACATAGTGACATTTAAAGGAATTAACATATAACCCATATACTAATTGATTTATAATTTTATTTATGAAATTATTATTCATACCGGGTATTTTATAATTTTCGAATGACAATGGACTGCTGAATTGCTCGTAACTTACAAAATGTAAATTTGAAAACGATACATTCGATATTATACAAATATTGCATGCTCCGTCATTCAAAATAATAAGATATATGAACTGACAAATTATGAATTTTCTGTATGTGATCACTGATGATCTATTTCACTAATGCAGCAGGCTGAGGTTGAAATATAATGGCACAAAGGAAATTTTGCATTTTAGGTGAATATATATATTAATTGTTATATTGAACAACGAAATGCAATCAATATTTGTTACACAAAGAGTAGGGTATTTGTGATTTTCCCTGGGAAAAGAGTCACTTCATCATTGTACATTCAAGATGCTGATAAACATGCACAACACATTAATCTTCTGTTCAATTATATATTACCTTCTAAACCACTCTCGGCCACTTATTAGATTGAGAAATAGCTTCCTAGACTCTTTAGGCATCCATCACTAATGGTCTCTTTTTAAAGTAGGGTTAAAGATGAAGTTGAGTTCTGGTCATGCGATTGCATTGTGAAAGAAACGGTGTGGAATCGACCAGAAAAGGTTGATCATCTAGCATATAAGTATTTGTGTGTATTGCAAGGTCCTGGAATCATCAAAATGATAAGAAATTTGGCAAAGTCTTGGTAAAGTTACAAACACTGTACACAGAAAGATGTATATGGGACTATACACTAACACGTGGCGTAAAAATCTGTCTTGATTTTTACGATGTTACATGATATATGAAGGCATT
This sequence comes from Strongylocentrotus droebachiensis, assembly GCA_035222895.1. Classification (NCBI taxonomy): domain Eukaryota; kingdom Metazoa; phylum Echinodermata; class Echinoidea; order Camarodonta; family Strongylocentrotidae; genus Strongylocentrotus; species Strongylocentrotus droebachiensis. Next base: position 140,049 of record JAVYIG010002493.1, on the reverse strand, counting down.
TGAAGAGCCATGCTTTTTAGGGAACATGTTTTTATCTGATGTTCTTCCGCACTTGCATAATAACAATGATAACGCTCACAAATAGTTTTTCACCTCTTCCCAGAACTCAACCTTCTCTTTAAATGTATTGGAATAGCTTTTCCATCAGATAATTATGTATTTCTATTATCTGTCAAGAGATAAAACTACATTGTCTATGAAATGAGTGTCTCGCTCCATCACATCTATTGTTTCTGTTCTGCGTCATTAATGTTCTCTTGTTTATGAAAGTATTCTTATTATTAATTTATACAATGGAGCTTCTCGGTAGAGTAATCGCATCTATTCTCTACAAGTAGTTGTCTCTTTTTATTTTATTTATGAGAGTAGAGTTTAATTCATTTAATGAGTTTCTCTATTAAGTAATTATCTTCATTCTCCATTGGTAATATTCTTTTTGTTTGTGGATATATCGAATTTAAATTAGATTGTGTTTCTTCTCCATCGCTAACATTCTCTTGTTTCAAAGACAAAGTAGGCTCATTTTAATGCTGGTAGAGCAGAGTGCTATCAATTATGGCACGATTCCTGCATGTGTTTGAATAGCAAGTGATCACGTCATCTTTTAGGTTGACGTAAATTATTTTGCACACTTTGTGGTTGCATCATGTAAGAGGTTTAGTCAAATATGTACCCAGCTTTTAAAGGGACGGATCAGGTTTTCCTATGACCCTTTCCATTATCAGAGCATAGGCAGTAAGCCATATGGATACCAAGGCATCGTTTCACGAAACCGTCATAAGCAGAAGTTCGCCGACATCCCACTGAAATGCGTGTTCATTTTGAATACACACGTTTCAATGGGATGTCCATGAACCTGTACTCGTGACGGTTTTGTGAAACAAGGCCGAAATCATTTGGCTTCATTAAGATAGAAAAATAAAAACAATGAACAGACAGACAAATAAACAAGCAAACAAACAAATTCATAAATGAACAATCGACAACAAAAAAAATTTGAAAAAGAACACTGATTTGTATGATTTGAGTTCATCGCAAATGATGCCAGTAAAGTAATGTTGATGATATAACAATCTTGTCATGTATCATACTGCTGCTTGCAAATCACTGTTGATTATTGCTTGTGCGGAAATGAAATATCATTACTTAAAGAATCGAAGGAATGAAGATAACAAAGAGAGAGAGGCAAATGGACGGAGACAAAGAGAGGATTAGGTCATGAGAGAGAAATAGAGAGAGAGAGAGATTGGGGGAGGGGTGAGAGTAGGAAAGAATAAAAGAGATAAAGAGGGAAATAATGCTATGTACATACATGTATGAACAACCACAGAATTTCAAGTAGGAGCAATTTCCGAACAAACTTGCCTGGAACTTGACAATTTTATGTGCTCAACCTCTAGTAATATGAGAAATTTTAATTAATTTTATGTCTGAGCATGTTTGCAAATTTTCCAGTCTGCTTGAGTTTCCTTCTTGATTGTCTAGGGCTGTATTCATACGAACAAGATGTCAACATGAAGTAGGGTTAGGCCTTGTTCACACGTGATAAATTAATCCGCTTTAAAAAGCACCTGCCCTGGGAAAACTGAAACCATTTTACTAGCAAATGAGCAATAAGTTAAGTGAAAATAAAGCATGTGCATGCATCGGAAGCTCTTTAGCATAGGCCTAATACTTATCTGTCTGGTACCAGATACAGAATTGTCAAGAGCATGTAATGTTTTGTACATGTATGTCTGTTGCTTTGCTGCACATGCTGACTCTGTGAGATGGTTTAATATGTCATGTATGAACAGGGCTTTAGGAACGGGGCTTTAGATTCATCCAGGGACTTGGACTTGAGAAAATGCATTACATATGACATTCTATTCATATTTGATAAACAGGGATGCCAGTTTTCAGGCAATAGCCTGAACCTGAATTCAGGCCCCGGCGAGTTATTTTCAGACCATAGTTTAGGCCTTTTTTTGTGTGTACAAAATAGCTCTTTCTGTGTACAAAATAGCTCTTTCTAGGTAATTTTCAGGCCCTCTGACCAATTCTAACTGGCATCCCTGTATAAAGTTTATTTTTATTTTAAGGGGTATGTTACACTGAATCAAATTTTGTATATTGTTATCTGAATATATATATAATTTTCATACCAGCATACTTAAGGAACCTGTATGTCTGGGTTGTTTATAAACTTGCCAATCAAAGTGATTTCAAATGAACCTGTTTTCATGAAGCATTGCATCATGATACCAGATTAATTTACAGCAACATCTGGGAATGTCATATATACATGTACATGTTTCTTAGAAAATTATGAATTTATCAATTATAGTAATTGCAATTTAATGTGTTGTCCTGAAGGCTGCAGAACCATGTCTAGTTACTCAATGAATTTCAGGGTAGGATCTTACGATGTCTTGCGTAAATGCATTTCTAGGGAAGTGTTTGTATGGAATTTTCAATCGTAGGGATAGAGCAGGTTTCAATGTTTTCATGGACTACCCATCAGTATGCCAAATAACCGAATCAAATAATTTTGCTAATTAGTATGCCACACATATAGGGTGATGCGCCTATTTACTGAATATGGTATTACCCGTATTTACCTACAATAAATCAATGTATCTACGTAGTATTTGAAAATATCTACTAAAACATCAATCCCGTACCTTGTTAGAAGCAATATTATATGGCTAATTACATTGTGTTGAAATTTCCTTAATTTTCTTCTGCCTGTACCGATGATCAGGTGTCATGAAGATTTTAGGGCTATTCATGCTCAATAGCGAAAGTACAAATAAATATTCTAAATTCTCATTGAAAATGGACATTAAGTTTTTCCTCTCAACAAAATTTCCTTTAAACTTTCTGACCTTTTTTTCTTCTAATATTCTATGCCAAATTGATAATAAATTAAACTACTTTCAGAACTGTGTTGGTAGTACCTTTAACAAACAGGGGAAAATAATATCTTGAAATAATAACGTATATTACACATTTTAATTTTACAGAACTGTTTCTCCACGTTTGAACATAAATTATGCTCATGGTATTAATTCAAATTTCCTACTTTATCTCTTTTGTTCAATTCCATGTATTATACAGGGGCCTTGTCTACCACCGGCAGTTTGAACCGGTCAGGGCATCCAGTAGCCAGCAGGCGTCGGCATCGGAGGTGGTAGCACCAAAGCGCCCTCGCTTGACCATGGGAGACATGGACCACAAGCCCGTAAGGCCCGTGCCCCTGGGTAACAGCCCCCAGGTGATGCCGGTACAGCAGCAGGAAATCAAGAAGGTATTAACCTGTGGAATACTGTCTGTTTGTGTATTTTATGTGACAGACATCTTTGAGATGATGTTCTATAAGGAAAAACGTGCTGCATGGAATGGGTTAGCAGTTTTTGCGAAAATAGTTTGGCGATAAAATGGTTTAAGAGGTATTTGCAAAATAGTATCTCAAACTCCACTTTAGAAAAAAAAAAGGGGGGGGGGGTAAATTGCGTGTAAGGGGGAGTGGACACTAGAGGTATTGTTTTCCTTGAAATCAGCTCTATAGGAGTTGGGGATATGAAAAGGTTTTAAGAAAAACACGTTGGTCAGTAATATGGGATGGACCTTCTAATGTTTCTTACTGATGTGTTTATCTTATAACACACATTTCTGTTGGTTTTGTTGCATAACATGTAACAAAAGAAATAAAGTGATGAAAAAAGTGAAAAACAAAAACATGAACAAACACCTCTTCAGGAAGATTTTTTGTATTAGTCAGACAGCTGAATGCGAAAGCTTCTTTTCAATATTGCGATACTGCGATATTATGACATTGTTTAAAAGGTATTACATACAAGGCTCAGCTTTAAAATCTTTTTGTCATGGTGCAAAGCTACATTATTAACAAGTCAAGGACAAGAAGAAAAACAAAATCTAAACACATACGAGAAAGGAACAGAAAACAATTGATGCATCACAGACACGGGTTGCAGTACTATTGGGACAGGAACAGGCACAGGAAGAAGTGCCGAAGCAAAGCCAGCGTGATGGCTGAGCTCAACACAGGAAGCAGTCGCTGGGTCGGGTCATGTTTCCGTAGGGTGAGGAATGTTTTGCTCTGCCAAAAATCGATCCATGTTGGGTTTCGAGCTCAACAGGAAATTTGCATCAAAGTCTGTCTTCTGTTGTTTGAGTATTGCAATGTTCCTTTCCCATTGGTGTTGTAGAAGTTTGGCCGTTGCTTCTCACTGATGACATCTGATGTACGTGTAACAATACTGCACAGAATCAATGTTGTTGTAGGGTGTTCAGTTTTTATTTTCTTGAGAAATGCACTCATTTTTATGGCTGAGCTTCAAGCTAAGAACTTTTTAAAGGGAGAGAATGAAAATTGTTGTGAGCTATCTTCTAAGGCCAATGATGTTTTACCTTTTATTTTATTTTATTTATTTATTTATTTATTTATTTTTATTTTTTATTTTTGGGGTGGGGGGAGAAAGAGAAAGTACGTTCAAATATAAAAGAGCTGGAAACTTAAAATGAATAGTACTTGATTGCGTTAGAAGGCTACCAATTAATGGGGATAGAAAATTGTAGCATTGTCATAATTTTTTAAGGAATTCAGCTGTAAGAGCTAGAATTACTTCTCAATCCTCCTTATGTCTGCATACTTGAACAACACTTTCACTTTCAGAGGCTTTCACCTCACTTTAGTGGAACTTTATTTTCTCTTGACTTTAAATCATTAATATCTTGTTTTTGTTGTTGATTTCAACCCGTAAAATATCCAAGGACGATGTTTAATGTTGCCTTTGCTTCTGCACAGGCCAGTGTGAAAGTTGGCAGCCGTTCAGAACCCGGAATCGCGGTTTGCAGGTGGCCTTGTATTCATGATACACAGCAAAATGTTGATTCATCACAGTTGCAATTTACTACCCAAGGTTGCCCATACATCTATTCTATTGTCCGCCAATAGAGGTAGAGATGATTGAATCAAAATATCCTTTGATATCGTTTTTGGGTCATGGAAGTTGCGGTGTGTGGAATGCAGGGGGGGGGGGGGGGATCACAACCCATCCACTTTTCCATTCATCACAAGGGCGCGAACAAGATCTTTGGTCAACGTTTTTCATCTTTTTTTAGTTGCGTAATGTAAGGATAGATAATACAAAAAATAGAGAAGAAAAAAATGGAGAGATAAAAGTAGAATCCTACTAACAATATATTGACATTTTAGACTTTGTATGGATAGAATGAGAATGTGAATTCAACTTTCTTTGTATATGTTTGTGCCTTTTGCTTGGGAATACACTTATTTCTAATATAAGCAAAAAGGGTAATAACCATGTTGCATTGAAACCTGGAAAACGAGCTTGCACTGTCCATTTAACTCTGTAATTAACAGCAGTAATAAATTTGAAGGTACTTTGGACATTGTAGTACTGATGCAGCATTTTATTTTAGTATTATTATAAATTGTTGTTCTTGTAACTGTTCAGAGAGAGAAAAGGCTTCATTTTTATTGACGAGAGCAATTCAGAGAGAACTCTTCCATATTTTTCTGAAGTGGTCCTTTAATAGACAAATATACAATAAATTCATTATCCAAACAAATGTTGTTGTGGTATTATTTAAAAGAGGGGTAATCTAATAAGAGAATAAAAGAGCACTTGCTCAATTCTTGATGTGGAATGTTTACTGATTCATCATTCTTTGAGATCTCCTTAAAATTATGTTGGATGGTAATTGAGTTTTTAAGTGGCATGAAACATTCTCAGACCAGTATGTTGTCCACTTTCTTTGTAAGAGGCTAGACAGAGTCCTTGTCTGCGGTCATACTGAGAACCTAGCCTGTCTGGTATCAGTTTCTTTAGTTATGATATGGGGTTTAAAGGTTCCTTTCAACAACTATAGCATGGAGAAAAATGAATAGATACATAACTTTTTGTTTGTAAAAAGTAAAAATAAGTCAGAAAATAGTCGTTAATTGAAAACTTGTCATGTTTTTTTGTTGAAAAAGGAGATTTAACAATATATCTCTGTAGTCTGTATGTATGCGAGACAGAGAAATAATTTCAATTTCAATATAATTTATTTACACAGATATAACTTAAAATCAAATATAAAAGCATTAAAACAAAAGATGAACCTGCAGAGGGGGTGATCAACAACCACAGAGGTATTTTTTGTAATATACTTGTGTTAAAATCATTTGAATCAAAACCTGAAATGTCTCAAATGTTTGTTCACCCTTTTTCTGCAGGAGGCTCCTTTTATGCCCAAGGTGGAGAACATATCTCCGACGCCATGCGACCAGGAGACGACCAACAAGATCTCCAAGGATGGCCTGATATTATCCATGGACAAGGTGGATAGGGAGATTGCCAAGGTGGAGTCCCAGATCTCCAAGCTCAAAAAGAAACACGTGAGATGATGGAGAGATAGGGATTAAGAGCTTTGGACTAGGTAGGGATTAGAAAAGAAGAGGGGTACAGATTAGCAAGGGGTAGATCTCGAGGGAGGGCCTGATATCATCCATGGACGAGGTGGATAGGGAGATTGCTAAGGTGGAGTCACAGATCTCCAAACTCAAGAAGAAACGGGTGAGATGGGCACAAAGAGCTTTGGATTAGGTAGGGATTAGAAAAAAGAGGGGTACAGATTAGCAAGAGAGGGAGAAAGATACAAGGAGATCACAGAGGAAAAGAAAAAGTTCTAGTTGAAAGGCGGGGTCGATAGGGGAGATTGCGAAGCTAGATTTGCAGATCAGCAAACTCAAGAAGCAACAGGTGAGAAGGATGAGGATGAAGAAGGAAGGATAGATAGTAAGAGAAGATAAAAGAGGTAGATGATGAGCATGCTCAAAATAATTTGGAAGAAGGGGGATGGATGAAGAAGAACAGTAGAGGTGAGAGATGGTGAGAAATGAAGAGAAAGCAAAAGAGATAGAGAGAAGGGAGGAAAAGAGGAAGACCAATGTTAAGTGGATGAGACAATTAGAGTTGAAGAAAAATGAAGAAGGAAGAGGGCGAGAAGGAGAGAAAGTGGAAGGAGGTGTAAGTGAAGGAGAGAGATTGGAAATGCAATGATGACATATATGAATAGAGATGAGAAGATATGGAATAAATATTTTATTTAATGAAATTCATCATTGTCTTCCTCTAACCCTTGCAGCAAGAGCTGGAGCAAAGAGCTGCCCGTCCGATAGACACCGACAAGCCTTTATCACCAGCATTTGGGAGTGAGCCCAAACAGCAGAATATCATACAGATTATCTATGCAGAAAATAAGGTATTTTTTAATGCTCCTACATTTGATTAAGCTTTAAAATACTTGTATATCGGTCCAGAACTTTAAGAGAAGCAAGGGTATCAACTCTGTGTTAAAGCTTATGTGTTAACGCCCTTCTGGCTCCATAACAGACGATTTGGAAGGTGACAATCTCAAGGAATTTCTGTGGAAGATCCTTCTTGCAAGACCGTTATTCATGGTTATAGCGTTACTCATATCAGTAAGAAAAGGATCTTATGAAAAATCGACTCATTTATAACTTTTTCTCTCTACCTCACATTGGATCACATATTTTATAACCGACAAGGATTGTACTTCCTTTTAACATTGTAAGGCAGATGACTTAGCCAACCACTTTCGAGACCGTGCCAAAATCTTTGAGTAGTACCTTTAAGCAGTCTTTGGAAAAGCCAGAGGAGATGATGCACAAGACTTGCAAATGGCTTTCTACAAATCAATGTGGTGGATGAGATTAATTAGCCAGAGCCTGTGGTTGATGGAAGGTCCTTTCTTAAATGGTTGAAAGCCTCCCGACGGCTCGTTGAAACCGCAAGTTCTCTTGTAAATGAAGAGAGACTTATCGGTCACATAGAGACTCACCATTCATTGTATGGACGATTAGTGTGTATGGCATGCTGTCTGTGAGAAAAAATGCATTTATAACCATGACTTCTTTCCGGTGCATTTATGAACCACTCCTTTTTAAATCCATCCTTAGGGAAAATCTCTAAAGTGACTGCATTTTTATCACAAATAATGAAAGAATTTATATCTATCTCAATAATAATAATAATAGCAGGTTCTTGTACAGCGCTCATGTCTGTCAAACTTGACACTCCTGGTGCTCCACAACCATAACTCCAGCTGTAGCATGGCTGCCATTATGGCGCGCCAGCATTTTAAGGAATTAATTCCTACCAGGTACCCATTTACCATATAACAAACAATCGTTTGAAGGAAATATTTTAAAGAAGAATAAACAAGATCATTTGATTTATGTTGGTGACAAGAAAGCCTGAGCAGTCTTCATAGATTAGGTTTTCAGGATGATACCATGTGTCCTTCCATAAGCATAAGGGCTATGAGAAGGGCTGATGAGCTCTGCTAAAAGCTCAAAACTTTTGTTAACCCTTTACATGCTTCCGTTGACAGAAAGAACAACATTGGACCGCTGCAGGCTTCTTTTGTCACACAAACAATTTATGTGTATCACATACTCATTATTAGCAATCTTGTGTTGATGTTTTTTCCATAGCAAGTAAAGAGTTACAAGCTTTTTAGGGTTCTCAATGTGTTGACCACTATCCATTAATTATGAATATGACTGTATTTCTATTCAAATTTTGATTTATGCAGTATATATTGGTTGAATATTTCAGAGGAAAGCTGAAGCAGCGCATAAAGTCCTCAACAACCTTGGTCCCATGAACGAGCTGGTAAGTAGTCCACTCATCAAAAAGAAGGTTTATCTTATGAAAAATTTAAAATAAATTGTGAAGTTTCTCCATCTTATTTCATGTCAGTTAAGTAGGAATCATGGTAGAAATGTCCTCTGAAAAGTATTGCTCTTCGAAAGCCCTCTTACTTGAAATATGTTGAGAAATAGCTGAAAAGTTCGGACCAAACTTTCATGCCACATTTTATGTGTAGTCCCATGTATCAATTTTTGTGTTACAAGTGTTGTAATGGAAATTGGTAATTGGTTATTTGCCAAAGCCATTGTGTTGCACAAGTACTTCTTCCGTCAATAGGTGGCTATCATTTTGTACATAATCACACGTGTGGCAAATAAGTGACTGTGCAAAGAGGCGAAGAAAGCTACCAAAATCGTAATTGTTATCTTCTTTTTTTTTGCCACACAGCCCATGTACAACCAGCCATCAGATAGCGTTCAGTATCAAGAAAACATCAAGACGTAAGTATTATCTCAGGAAAGAGAAAGAAAGAAAGAAAGAGAGTAGGGATAGGATGATGATAAAGAAAGAACAATTGAAAGGAAAAACAAGATGATTGGGGAAAGACCAACATTGAATTATACATTTTTAAAGTAATACTAAATTCTTTTAGGAAGATTGACAAGAAAATTGAAATGAATCCTAGGGGAAATTTGCATAGGATAATAAGAATGAAGGAAGGAAAAGATGTATAGGAAAAATAATAGACCGTGAGAGATGGAGAAAGAATTACAAGGAACGAAAAAGAGAGGGAGAACGAACGAATAAAAGGTACAAATACAATGAAAGGAGGTTAAAAGAGACAGAAACCACAGAGAGACAGAGATAGAGACAGAGAGACAGAGTAATAGATTAAGGGAGAGAGAAAGAGAGAGAGATAGAGAGAGACAGGCAAAAAGATTGAGATTGAAGTGGGAGAGAGAAAGAGAGAGAGAGACACACACACACACACAGACAGCGAGAGGGGGGGGGGGGGAGAGAAGGAATGAAGAGGATTTCTTAAGCCTCATTTATAGCCCCTCGGAGTTCCGAGTAGTACCCTGAAGCTCTTCCATTATTCATTAGCTCTTAGCACCGACTCCAACAAGTCTGTCTATATTTTGTATTCATCCAAGTAGAAGGTTGTAAATCCACCAGACTATTAAAGCCCTAACCCAATTTTTTTTTTGTAGTGATGGAGAAGCCTGTATAAATTCATCCGGCTGTGTTAACACTCCCTCATTATGTTGTACAACACTCATTTATAGTATAACCTAAATTCACTAGCCTGTGTGAACTAGTCTCTATCCATTGGGCCCCTAATGGGAAGGCTTCACTTTTTTGTAGTGACTTGTCGTGCCCATTTTATGGAGAAGCTTTTATAAATTCATCCGGCTGTGTTAACACTCCCTCATTATGATGTACAACACTCATTTATAGTCTGACCTACATTCACTAGCCTGTGTGAACTAGTCTCTATCTACTGAGCTACTTATTGGAAGGCCATATTCACACTTCTTTGCTGTTATATACAACACTCGTTGGTGGAGAAGCCTGTATATATCACAATGCCATGTGAACACTGCTCCATTATGTGCTAGAATTATCAAAGTTGCAGAAAACTGTATTCACACTTAGTGACATATACAATGCTAATTTATAATGAAGCCTCTATTCATTAGCAATGTGAACACATTTTTAGTTTGCCCTAGTATGGGTTCTTATGGAGATTATTTTCACACTTCTCCATTGTGGCAAAACATGATTATTTATGGTTACGGTAGGCTGAATTCACAAGTCTATGTCAATGCTCTTTCCATCGTAGTTAGCATAGAAAGACAAATTTATGAGCACGGGGTATGTAATATAATCTTTCTGGACTGCGAGCATACCAAACTGCGCTGAGGCTGCTGCCTTTCAGTACAATAAACTGCTTGCGCTGTTTCCATGCTTTGCTAAAATGTTAATGCCTGCATAATCAGACATATTTATAAATGACGACACAATGACCTATAAAGTCACCCTTTCCAAATGTTCTTTTTAAAATGAAATATTCTTCAAAAGTCATCACATATTTCGTTATTTTGCAGAAAAACTTATGCACATATCTTGAATGACTGTACCTCATTGATGATTTTCAACTCCTTTTTGCTTGTATTTGCTTCTAGAGAGAAGCAATTTCGAGATCATCAATATATCCCTGTCTTGGAATTTACATTACATTTCTCTTAATGATATTAACGTTCTTCTATGTTGAGTATTTTCTATTATAACCCCCCTTTTGTGACATTAGAAAAATACAAATAAGAGAAAGCATTGAATTATGTGAAGAGTGAATCTCACCTTGGGAATGTCAGCAATGCAATGAAATCAATTGTCTGACCTCAAGCCTTTTCTGGGGCATCAGCACCCTTCTACAGTTAGAAAATAGGAATGATTAATTAATTTTATTTTGTATGGTTTGTTTTTTGCAGGAATATGGAGATGAAGCATAAGTTGATACTGTTCTTCAGGAAACAAAATCAGGCCAGGAGAATGAGGGTGAGTTGTTTATTATGAATAGGTCGCTATGGTAATGTAATCAAATTCAATGCATTAATATTTGTTCAGTGCCTAGTTACAAATAATTTTATTTCAATAGTCTAAATTCAAATTGCACATGTTATGTGTTGTTAGGTAGGGCAAGCCATAATGTTTGTCCTACCTAGCAACACATAACGTATGCAATTTGACATCTGACTATTACAATATATCATGAGGGTATATTTTTGTTCAAAGAAGTACACTATATAAATCAGGAGACTAACTGTACTTCATGTCCTATGTTGAAATCTACATTTCGTGATAACTGAAATCACGGCTTTATTGATAGTTTGAACTCATTTAAAAGAAAGTTTAAATTAATAAATTATATCTTATTTCTAATAATCTTACATCGTAAAAATACTCACTTACTCCACAGTGCAAATTTGTTTAGGGTTGTGCGGTCTACATGTATGTTTTTGTTTTTGCTTATGTTCTACTCTGTTTTGTTTTGTTTTGTTTGTTGTTATTGTTTATTCAAATACCATATATCATTTTGTATGATTCCTATACTATTTTTTTTCTGGTGGCTGTCCAGACAAACCCTCTAGGGTTTTTTATACAGCAACTGGAGTGTTGGCTCAGTCAGTAGAGCGTCCGCCTCACAACCGGGAGGTCGTGAGTTTGAACCCCGGGCGCGTCATACCAAAAGACGTTAAAAGATGGGAGTTGTTGCTACCTTGTTTGGCGTTCAACAATAAGGGATAGAGCAACGTCAATCTGGCGCTGCTCAGTGGCTGCCGGGCTCACGATCAATTGGGCAAAATAAATTTCCGTTTCGGTTTAATAAAATTTGGAGTGGACCATTAAAGATTATTATTATTATTATTATTATTATAATTCCTATTTGTTTGTTTTTACTGTCAATATTGTACTATGTTAATAATATTTATGTAAAAGTAATATTTTTATGTTAATTTTTTTTACTATGGAATTAAATAAATACTGAACTTGAACTTGAACTTGAACTTGATCATATTGATATTAACAGGAAGGATACATGTGTCAACGCTATGGTCAGCTCATGGAGGCGTGGGAGAAGAAGATGGAAAGGCTAGAAAACAATCCCAAAAGGAGGTAATTTATCATCAAACTTAATAATGCAGTGATTTATTGCGCTTTGCGACTTTATGGTGCCAGTCTCAATATCATGAGTGTTGTTACAGTACTATAATGCAGTTATTGTTCTTTGTTGGACATTGGTGTGAGCAGTACTACGGTAGGACCCAATCCATGTGGAGTCCAACGACCCACTTTCTTGAACAAAGCATTATCCTTCATTGGTCTCACTTTTTGCAAATTTGGAAGGTGGAATAGCTTATATTACAATACTTGTTTCCTTGCAGTATTTTTAAGTGCATCAGGAGTCCTTGCAGTGTAGTAGTATATATAAATTAACATATTTTCTGCGCTGTATTGATTGATATTATCATTATTGTTATAATTGGCATTGACATTTAAACAGCAATGAATATATTGGATTGAATTATATCATTATGCCATCTGACTTGTACACAGAACATCTGATGATTTATCTTTACGATTGGTTTGTAGGGTCTGGTAGCTGACATTTCATATATCAGTCTATTGTGCATTATTGATCAATCAATTTTTGCGTCTAGTTAATTTTTCATTCGCCATACAGTTCCTGTGAGAGTATGAACGTATTCTGGGCCCCATTTCACAAAACTTGTTATCAGTGACAAATGACAGTTTTTGTTATAAGCTACTGAAATCCTTGCTTCTGATTGGTTATCAGCAGACTTGTCACTGGTTTTTGTCATTTGTCATTGAAAAAAGGCTTTGTGAAACGGGTCCCTGATCTCCCATTAATTTTCATCTTGTTATCTTGCAGAGCCAAGGATGCCAAAGCGAGAGAGTTCTTTGAGAAGCAGTTCCCTGAGATTAGGAAACAGAGGGAACAACAGGAAAGATTCTCAAGGTTAGATCAAAACCATTATGGGTAATTGGCATGCAGTGTGTCTTCTTTTTCTAGTAACTTGTTATTTATTGCACTTCATAACTTGTCATAGCAGATATATGTACTTAAAAGAAAAGGATATGAATGTCCTTGTATTGTCTTGTACTGAGCTCCTACTCATCAGAAGCCTGTAGAGATTTGTATGAAAGACCACACCAAAATTCGGCAAAGAAAGTGTACAGGTACCTGTTGCATAAAACTTACCATTCATGGTAACTCTGCCATCAATGGCAACTACCATGGTAACAGGGTTCAACAGCCAATACAAATCTAGGTTTCAATGGTAGTTACCATTGATGGCAAAGTTACCATCAATGGTAAGTTTTATGCAACGGAGCCCTGGTCAGTCGTTGTACAGTCATACCTGCTTTAGTGACCACCTGTCTATAAAGACCACCTGTCTATAAAGGCCACATCTTTTGTTTCCCTTGAAAATGGTTTCTCATTGAAACCTGTACTAAGGGAACCTGTATTCAAAGACCACCTACCTAGTAGGACCACTTTTCATGTTTACATTGAGCGATCTTTATATACAGGTTTCATTATAATAGCAGATAACATCCCTGGTGCACTGGTGATAAAACATTTGTGTAGGGCTTCATTTCATGGAAGATGAGGGTTATGGCTATGGTTGCGATTTTCTTTTAAAGTTAAGTTTATTTGACTATTCAGTGCAGAATTGTAGTTTGGAAATTCGTTACCTAGATGTGACAATGATCGACAGGTAATCGTTGCCTGTGTTTACAGTTCCGGGCCCCGTTTTACAAAGAGTAACGATTGATCCAAATCAATCGTAAGTCCTCCAATCGACCGCAAGTTTGCAGTCTCCTATCTCTTATGTACATAGTTGTGATAAGTTGCGATTGATATGAACTCTTTGTAATACAGGGCCCTGAACTTACGTATCTTGCAATTTTCCACAGGGCCGGTACGAGGAGTAATTGGGGTAACATTGCCCGCAGCGATGCGGAGCTGGCGGAGATCGTCGACGGCCTGAACGAGCAGGAAGCCAACGAGAAGCACATACGAAGTCTGGCCGTCATCCCTCCCATGCTCTACAACATGGAGCAGAGGAGAGTCAAGTTCGTCAACAGGAATGGTGAGTGAGCTCTCTTTCTTTTGCCAATTAAAGGCATTGTTTAACAATGTTCAATCTGAGATGCATGGCCCTGCGTGTTGTCAGTGTCTGTGATATGGTGTAATAATGAGGCCTTGAAAAAATTGCGCTTCAAAATATTCATGAAGTGCCTCAAGAAAAGTAAAAATCTTTGAGTGACCGGTTTTCCCATACTCATTTTCCTGTAGAATAGACTGTAGCGTTATGAAATTTTTGAGCATGTGCAGTAGTGTTGAATAAACTCTCATAGCTGACGAAAGATGTATTTTGATACAGTAATGTGAACATACTTGAGGAACACCAGAAAGTATTGATAAAGACCTACAACAAAAGTCGTTTTCAGATAATCCACGAAATATCATCATTGGCTTTTATCCAAGAGAAAAAATATTTTATAAATATTTATAATTTGAGGGGTCAGTGACGCAAAGACGTAACTCTATTTTTGAGAAAAAGTGGTTTATGTGTTACTGAGCACTTGGGTCTTAAGGAATTAAGTCTATGTTTCACTAGCCATTGAATTCAATGGGGTGTTGGGTGGAGTTACGTCTTTGTGTCACTGAACCCTCAAATTCTACTTGTTCTTGCAGGCCTGGTGGAAGATGCAATGACGGAGCACAAGACGCGGATCCACATGAACCTGTGGACGGACGAGGAAAAGGAGCTCTTCCGGGAGAAGTACCTCCAGCACCCCAAGAACTTCCTCCTCATCGCCTCCTACCTGGAGCGCAAGACCGTCTCGGACTGCGTGCTCTACTACTACCAGACCAAGAAGAACGAGAACTACAAGCAGCAGCTGAGGAAGTCCCAGGCTAAGCGCAGGAGGGGGTTCCCCCAGGGGAAGAACTCTGGCGGCAACATCAGGGGCAACCAGGACGACGATGACAAGGATAACGACAAGGATGAGGACTCCAGTAACAAGTACGGTGATGATGGTTGTGATTGTGGTGGTGATGGTGGTGGTGGTGGTGAAGACTGTGAGAACAGGTGGATGATGATGATGACAACAATGAGGAGAGGAGAAGGAGGATGAGAATGATGATGATGACAAGCTCTCAACAAAATAAAACCATAGAAGAAAATTCCCTTTCTTCTCTCTCTCTCTCTCTCTCTCTCCCTCTCTCTCTCTCCCTACCACCCCCTCTATCTCCCTCCCTTCCTTCCCTCTTCTCTCTCTCTTTCCGTCCCTACCTTCCCCTCTCTCTCTCCCTCCTCCCCCCTCTCCCCCCTCTCTCTCTCTTTACAAACAAACAACAACGTAACACATCTTTTAATTCTTCTTTCTTTCCAGTCGTTCTGGAGACAAAGGAGGAGAAGACAAAGACGGCGGAAGCTCTCAGAATGGGAGTGCTGCAGCCGGCTCAGAATGTAAGCGAATAACAAGTCTTGTAGCAGTTAAAGGCTTGAATCTAACAAATATATGTATTTAAGATATGCAATATATCCACTCCAGGCAATGAATAAAGGGATTAGGAATATATCAAGTGTGATTACTTTAGATATTGCTAATAGCTTTACCATTATCATGTCAGTTTACATGTTCAATTTGACCCGTACTAGCCTATAAACTTACATTATGCTGGATTAGGTCTTATTTTGATGAAAAAACAGTGCAACAGTTCTATTACTGGGTGATTACATATTTTGGTTTGAGTTATGTCCAGTGTTGAATTTTAGAATTTGGTTAGTTCAGAAAATTGCTGCAGAGCAATTCACAGGAGCATTTCGCAGGAGCATGTGTCAAGTTACTATACTGCTGTCTGCCCATGTGTATCCTTTTCACTGATATAATCTTTTCAAATCCATGCCTTTTTGTCCCTCCCTACAGCATCCCCTAACAACTGTTCCCTGTGCCAGAACCCTTTGGATTCGTACAGTCTGAGCCGGCCGGTAAACAGAACCAACTGCGACCTGTTCGGCATGAACGAGGGCGACCTCAAGCCCGACATGAGGGTCTGCAGCCACTGTAGGTTTCGCTCCATAAGAAGAAGGTATGTTGGAGCTTTTATTTTTGTCTCTCGGTTCATTTTCATTATTTCATTTCATTTATTTATTTCACTCTCTTTTTAGAAAAAAAACATAAAAAGTATGCATGTTTGTTCATTATCAACATAAGATAAAAGGAAGTGGGGAATAAACAAGATACAAACTTATTTTATATAAAAACATAGTACATACATTCACAACAACAGAGGACAGAGGAAAAATAAAGATAACATAAGTTTAAGACAGTTACAGGAAGATAACAAGAGAGAGAAGATAAAAAGAAGGAAGTTACAACTTGCTTTCAATTAGCTGCAGGTTGCTTTCAGTTTGCTTTTCATTGGCTTCTGTCCCCCCAAATAATTTAATACACAAATATATCCCAAAGAAAGCTTATATAACTTGTAAAGGATTATAATGTAGTAGCTTGACTCTAATCGAGCTGCTATATAAAGGGTTAAAAGCATTCAAGGTTTAAAACAAAATATTTGTCGGTTAAAGAGTGGCAAGCAGATATGATATCATGCCAAAGATATATGTATGTGAAAATTGTTTAATAATCTTGTGATGTATCCTGGAGACCAGACTATGATACCCCTATGTCAGTGTCTAACCAAGAGAGAATCTTTATGAACCTGTATCTTTTCTATTTTATATTCTATATCAGACATATTTCAGCTTCCCATTACACTTTATATATACACAAGATCCTTTCTTAAAATTCCCCAATTGCTCATTCTCACATCTTGTCTACATCTTACAGTCGGTGTCCAGTGCTAACGTGTAAAACCCCAAGGAAAAGGGTGCGGCGGTTAAAACCCCTGCCTACCAAGTGGTTTGAGATCACAGAGGATCAACGTAGGCTGCTGTCGGAGGAGCTGGGGATAGCCGTCGAGGTCACCAAATGCTGCGCCGCCTGCTTCAACCGGATAGCTAGGAGGCTAGGGTCAGAGGGCATGGAACCCGAACTACCCCTCCTCCTGCCTCCACCCCCTCCTGAAGAGCTTGATCCAAGTAAGCAAAGGACACCTGGGGGGTGTTTCACAGAACTTGTCATCAGTGACAAATGACAGTTTTTGTTATAAGCTACTGAAATCCTTGCTTCTGATTGGTTATCAGCAGATTTGTCACTGATTTTTGTCATTTGTAATTGAATAAAGGCTTTGTGAAAAAGATTCCTGGGGGATGTTTCACAAAGTCAAATTTAGACTTTAAGTTGGGCTTAACTATGGCAGGCCATTCATGCCACCGGTTGCTCTCACCATTATGATCTTTAGATATTATCAAAAAATATAAATTCTGTAGATTTGTGACCATGATTTGTATGTCCTTTGAGAGACCAATGCCAGTAAATGGTGAGAGCAAACAGCAATTAACAGCCTGTCATAGTTAAGTCCAACTTAAAGTCGATCTTAGTCTTTGTGAAACACCCCCTAGGTTATGAGAGCCAGAAGGATGTTAAATTTGTACTAATGTGTAGGAGTCAATGCCCTCCTGGCTCTGAAAAGGGCAGTTCGCAGTGTACCTGGGAAAAGGACACATGTACAAAGTTGTGTTTGATTCCTCAACTTGTTAGTGTTCAATTTAGCTCTAGAGTTCTGTCAATGATTTTAGTGATGTCCAGACTAATGTGCCACATGAATATGGCCAGAGAAAGGTTAAAACGTTATTCCTAGAAATCTGTTGGAAGGGCATCCATTTACACCCTTCTAATATGAACGGATGCTTAGCAACACACACAATGATTACAATGATTGTCAATGAAATTAGCTTGGGCAAGGGTTACTTAGTTGTATTTTCAAAAGAACAAAATATCTTTAATTCATAATAGATGGATGGATCGTCGTAACAGTTAACTTTATATCTGTCATTTCTTTTTCAGCACTCGGTCCGGAAACCTCGCGATGGACGGACGAAGAAATGAGCATAGCGAAAGCAGGTGAGAAATGATTGAAGTTACACATAGGCCTCTGATGGATATTGACAATAGACTAAATGGCTTATCTCTTCAAATTTATGGATACTATTTCTTTCTTGGGTGTCAGATTATTTGAATTTATGTTCATCTGTTATAGATGATTACATAGAATCAGAAAGATGATGTTTGTCTAGATTTCCTATCCAGTACAATTGCCATTTCTTAGAAAATCGGAGTGCAGTGTAAGCAAAGACAACCTACCCATTTCATTTCATTTAGGACACGTTATATGTGAACGAGTCGCGATTTTTGTCTCCATAGTGTGGTCTTGATGTAAAGAGTTGACAGTATTACCCTTTTCATCCTTTAAACATTAATCTTTCATCCCCAGGATTGAGGCAGCACGGGCGTGACTGGCCAGCCATTGCAAAGATGGTGGGTTCCAAGTCGGAAGCCCAGTGTAAGAACTTCTACTTCAACTACAAGAGACGCTTCCACCTTGAACACATCATAGAGGAGCATCACCGGCACGACAAGAAAGATGTAGGTCTCGATCGGATACTGATCTTAAAGCCTGTCTGCACTACTTGTACTAGTTGTAGCCACTTGCGCCCTCTATATAGCCAACAATGCCTAAGCAGTAGCTGTTGGTCCCCCATGATCCCCTTTTTCTTATGTTAATTGAGAGCTGAGATAACCACCTGTCAGTGACCTGGCAGGGATGTCTAATCCCTTCTGGCCAAACTAGTGCAGACAGGCTTTAAAGCTTGTTTACACTTATGTTAGCAAGAAATAAGTTGGAGTCAAACATGTTAAATACAGTCTCCTTTTGTTCTCCTTGAATCAAAAGATACTTATGTGAGATCATTCGTTATCCCATCCATGATATTTGGTGAATTTTAGTGTAGATATGTGAAAGGAACGCCAGATCATGGCTATATACCGCCCCATGCTAGGACCCTTCCACCCCATTGGCTCACCACACAATGTCAGTGCTTTGCTTTGCTCAGAGATAGCATGTGTGTGGCAGTCCCATAATCATAGGTTTTACATGTGCGTAATGCACATTTGATTGTTTTGTAATATTCAAGAAAAGTAAAACCTAAAATAGATTTATGTGTAAATAGCATGTTATGATGTAGTGTTGATCTTTATGAATAATTCTTTTTTTTTTTACTGTCAATTGTAAATTAAATAAATTTACATGAATATATCATTTCTTCTCTTGTCACTGTTTTTTTAATCTCCATGTTTTACCCCTTGTTCTTGTAAATCTTGTAACTTCCTGTTTCCCTCTGATTTACTTGTCAGGGTGAACGCGAGCATCGCCCGTCAATTACCGAAAGTATGGCCTCGACCGTCACGGCAGGATCGGAGGACGAATTCCATAATTTCAGTGATGAGGAGAATGATGCGGACAATGATGAGAGCTCGGACACTGCTAGTGCCAGCGAGAATGATGAGAGTAACTCACGGAAAGTCAAAGTGAAAGTGGAACAGATGGAAGGGGGTGAAAATCGATCTCTATTAAGTTCAATGTCCAATACTTTATCCTCACAACCGGTCATAGCGACAAGTTCCGCAATGACGACTGTTTTGCCCTCGCCGCATTTAGCTTCAACTAGTGTGTCTATGTCTCAGGGCGGAAACAACGACAAGAGCCAGTTGCTAGCGGACAAAGTCAAAACGGAGCAAGCGGATATTAAAACGGAACCCGACTCAGCCAATGCAGTGAAGGCTGAGGTCGCGATGGACATCGCTGAATCATCAACCATTGATTTGGCTTCGATATCGACAGCAGGAGCAACCTCAGGACCTCTGCCGCCGGCATCATCATCCACCCTAGCGTCTTCATCATCACAGGTGTCAGTGCTACCGTCTCAGGGATTAAAGCAGGAGCCAGAGACCCATGTGATTGAAGACGATGATTCCAGCGCGACGTGCAGCGCTGATGAGGGCATCGCCCAGGATGACCTCATGTTTCATCCCGGCTTGGGGTCAAGGGCGCTGCCCGGTAGTAAGGGTTTAATGAGCACGCCCCCAAAACTTGGATCTGGAGACAAAGTCACGTCCAGTGACGATAAGAAGTTCTTCAGCACCGAAGGCATCAGGATCAACAACAGACAGGTGGATTCGTCATCCTCGTCTAAAAGTGATGTCAGCGGTGGGATCGATAAGGTGAAGTCGGAAGAGGATGGAGGACAAAGCAGGACTGTGAGAGATTTTGCAGAATGTCTGAGCAGAGATAATAGAGGTGTCAACAATATCAGGGACCTGATTGATTCAGCTATTGACAAACATTTAGGTTAGTCTGCGTTTGTTACGAAGTGGATACAGAGGTTGTGATACAATTCTTTTTTCGTTGATCATAGATGAATGCAAAAACTACATATCGAGTAATGATGGGCATGCATTATGATTATTTTTTTGATTCATATATAATTATGCAATGCTTTGAGAGCTGCCTTTTATTTGTTTTGTACAGAAGATTTCAGAAATTTCAATTTAATACAAAGAACTTAATTTTTCAAACCTGGACGCTAGAATTCTTGGGAATTGTCTTCTCAGAGGAATGTCTTATAGATATACTCCTTCAGCAAAACTCATTTGGGGATATTTTGATTTTTTGATTAACAAAGGGAAAAAAGCTAGCAAATAAATTTCCCAATTTATCCAGGGAGGTTCAAAATTCAAAATTTGTAACTTATGTATTCTTTGTCATATTTTTTTGCTATCTCAACTTGATGCCAGAGCGCATTCCTCTTTTCATGCTGAGCAATATAAGTGTGATTTCTTTCCCTTTGCTTTATATTAGGTAATGATCAAAGTCCTGGAGGTCCAGCTATACCAAGCCAAGGCGGGTCGGGTGATGCTAAAGTTCCGGTCATTGAGGTCAAGTACGAGCCGCCTTCGCGTAAGAACTCTCACGCAGACTCTAGCGAGAGCAGCAGCTCCAGACAGCAGCAGGGACAGCAGCAACCCGGCACCACCTCCCCGTACCTATCCCCTCACATATCCCACACCTCCCAGCACCAGCCCCCTCAGGAGAGGGAACCTGGAGAGATAGCGAGCACTCATTCCGAAATGATGGCTCGTTTAGGTAACCCTATCTCGCCTCACCCCCACCTGCACGCTGCCTACCGCACGGGGGAAGCCTACGCCAAGGAGCTGCACAGGCAGTCCGAGAGGGACAGGCACCACATCCAGTCGCCGGGCGGGTCGATAGGGACGTCGCCTCGGCAGCCGTACCCTCCGCGTTCCAACTCTCCCTACGCCCTCGTCCCGGCGACCGACAAACATTCCCAGCCCCACCCCAGCACCTCCCAGGCTAGCAGCAGGAACCCCATGCAGCAGCATCGGCCTGGCAAGCAGGGGATTCCCCCACCTGGTCCACCACCGCCACTCATCAACAACCCAGCGGGGAAGCCCCTCAAGGCAGAGAAGGCATCGGTGCTTAGTCACGTCCAAGGTGCAGGAGCAGGATCCATCACTCACGGCACTCCAGTCAACTTTGCTGTCTCCTCACCATCCAAGTGAGTAGAAACCGACAAAGATTATTATAGTTGGATATTCATTTGATGGGAGTGCCTTGTTTCATGATTCCCCTTTGATCAGTAACCAGTTATATTCTCATCTTCCCATTTCTTTGCTTGTAATTTGCTTTAATGACTTCTTGAAAAATGTATATTAATATTGTTTTGTTTGATAGACGATTATAAAGAGGTATAGACGTTTTCATTTCAAATAAATTGTCCATGTTTTGCATGAAAATAAATGAATAAGTTTATCAGATTTTTGCTCCATTCCACAATTAATTGAAACCAAATACAAATTACAGTCAATCTGTTCACTTTTCTGGAAATACTTTAAAAAGTGAGATTCTGATAACCTTTAATATGCTGTCATTTTTACGCTCTGAGATAGAGAATCTTAACTTGTTGTCAAAAATAATTGCAAAAAAGTGTGCAGAATCAAAAGTAATTTCCAATCCAACAAAATCCATCCCTCCTTGTTTACAGGTATGAACAGAAGCCACCAGTCTCCAGCTATGCAGGGATGATGAAGGGTTACCCCTCCCAGGCCACTTCCCCTAGACACCAGGAGACGGCAGGGAGCGGGGCTGGCTCCATCACTCAGGGCACCCCTGTCATGAGGAGAGGGGCGGGGGACCATCACCCCTCCCACCCAGCAGGATCCATCTCCAGGGGCACGCCCATTGGCGCCAGCCAGCACGAGAGAGAGGTTTCAATTATCAAAGGTATGCTATGTCATAAGGTACTACTGATTATCTTCCTGCCCCTCCATAAACTTGTCTTTAAAACTTGCTGCAGCCTTGGACAAGATCTGTGAATGCTTTCATTTGTACTTCAGCCACATTGACGTGACTAACAATAGACTAAATGAAATGATGAAGAATCAATTGGTTCTTTGCTATTTGTTTGTTCCTCCGTGCTGATCCTTGCTGCTTTTAAGTCAGTCCGACCCGGCATCTCATTCTTAAGATGTGACCTTATACAGTCAAACCTGCTTTAGTGACCACCTGCCTACAAAGACCACATTTTTATTTTCCTTGAAAATGGTTTCTCATTGAAACATGTACTAGAGGAACCTATCTACAAAGACCACTTTTTGTGTTTCGCTTGGGCAAGGGCTATAGACAGGTTTGACTGTATATGAATCTCTCTCCCTCGAGCGTCACACTGATGTCGGCAACTTTCTTTTCTTACCTACCCACATATCCACAGGTACCCCTGTGTCCCAAGAAAATGTCAGAACCAAGCGGGAGTCCTACGACCAAGAAATCCTGAGGTACCACCACCAACAGCAGCAACAGCAACAGCAACAGCAGCAGCAGCATAGGAACCACCAGGAGGCTGTGGCAAGGGCATACGAGGCCAGGGGTGCTCACATCTACGACCAGCAGCAGGCTGCCGCAACAAGAGGTGAGACAGTCGTTCTACCTTTCTGTCTTTCATTCTCTCTTTCCATCGCTATTTTGTCTGTTCCTATCTCTGACCCGAGGTCTCTATCTGTCTCTGTTGAACCGAACCAAATTTCCTTTTGTGCAGCACTTTGCATCTTTTTATTGATTTGGTATATAAGGTAAGACTCATCCTATCTCGTCATCTCACATGTCTTTTGCTGTATCCTCCCTTCTCTCTCTCTCTCTCTCTCTCTCTTTCCTCCTCCCTTGTTCTCTCTCTCTCTCTCTCTCTATTTCCTCCTCCCTTTTTCTCGTTCTCTCTCTCTATTTCCTCCTCCCTTATTCTCGTTCTCTCTCTCTCTCTCTCCCTCCCTTGTTCTTGTTCTCTCTCTCTCTATCTCTCTCTCCCTCCCTATGTCCTTCACTGTATATGTTGATTTTATTGTGCATGTTTTGACTGTTGTTAAACATTAAAAGACAGAAATACCTTTAGAGATATGTACTACATCCCTAGCATGCATTTATTTTAGGTGCAAGAGGTCCTTTAGAGAGCATTTGCATGTCAAACGACAAAGCCTATTTATTGCATGTAAATCCATTCATTCTCTTCCGTATACAGCCTTTCAAAATCCCAAACACCACATATTTATCACCAAGGTGTTTCAATCATTCAACAGGAATTTTTCCTATTTTCGGGAAATCAGATTTTGGAACTGTGTGGGGTAGTTTACTTGCTGACATCACATCATATTATTAATTTTTGCTATGAAAAATAGAAAATATTGACAGTTTACTAAGAATTTGTTATTGTTGAATATCATTAGCAACTTCTAGCAGAAAAATAATGCTCTAAAAACTAATTTCATAAGTGATGCTGTCTTTCATTTCATATTTTATGTGTTTCACTTTGTTTGATATTTTATAGGAGATGTTTCATGATTTCATGTTCCTTTTCCACCTGTTCAAAAGTTATTTACAGTGTTCATGTACTGTCATGTCAGTGTATTCTTTGAGGTGTATTGCTATGACACCCATGTCACGTACACAAAAGCAACCTAGGTTTTATGTTTTAATAAATGCACAAATCAGTCACCTAGCTCAAAAAAGTTAATGAATGTATTTGTATTTAAAGCTTTTGTTAAATTTCATGCTCTGCTTAATAGGGTATGTTGTTGTTTGATTGAATTTCAATCACTGCTAGGACTGTGTTAGTTTTTTTCAACAAAGTATGCTTTTCCTTTTGATATTTCACTTTTCGTTGTTGCTTTGGACACTGTTTGAAATTATTCATCCGCAACTTGCATCCTTTTCCATGTTGACTGATTTATTTTCTTTGTATTTGCTTGTTTCCCCCCTCTCCCCTCCTCCATTTGACCATTTTGACTTGCTCGTATCTGCATCCTTCCGTGCAATACAACAGAGTGGCTCAAACTTCTCTCCATTCCAGGTATGCAGCAGCACTACGAGCGCATGCCCACCACCATCGACCCCAACCTCCTCATGGCGCGCAACATCGCCCACTACGGCGAGAACACCGCCAGCATGATACGGGGCCAGTACGAGTCTGGCGCCTACAGCAGCTCCAAGGAGACGATAGCGGGGGATTTTGCCACGGCCAAGCAGATGGCGTCGCGGCCGCCTTTCCCTCCGACGCCGAACAGCAAGGATACGAGGATGTCGCCGCACCAGCAGGAGGGGGGTAAGAGGTTCTCACCGGCGTTGAGTCACCATCCGGCTGCAGGTCACCTTGAGCTGTTGCCACCGGCTCTGGCGGCGACGATGATGCAGTATGGACAGGGCTTCCCTCCACAGGTGAGGGAATAATTTACAGAAAAAACATGACCTTGGCCTCGGTCAGACACAACTTAAAGGGAAATCCAACCCAAATAGAAAACTACTCTAAAAGAAAGCAGAAAAATCAGAGAAGCAAACTGATGAAAGTTTCAATTACATCTGACTAAATATAAGAAAGTGATGAATTTTTGATTGTTTTAATTACTATACGTATGGGAACTTCAAATTAGCTAAAGTGGTAATGTCAATGTGATTTAGTGCCGGACTACTTTCCTTTCTGTTACAACATATTAAATGACTAAAATTTAAATTTGTCTAAAATTCATGGCTCAGGAGGGTCTATTCTTTGTAGAGGACCTATAATAGTATGATATCTATAACATATTTTGAGCAGTGCCGCAAGGGAGAAGGAATTAATGAGAAAAGCAGAAATTTGTTATATTTTTGTGCACAGAAAACAGGAGAGTCATCCACGTCCTACATCACAATCCACTGACCAAACTACCAATTTAAGATTTTAGACTTGGTGATCTCATATTTCAAACTTTTGCAAGTCTGTCCTGTAATTTTTCTTAACAGGTTTTTAGATCTTAATTTAGCAATGTGTTATCATTGTAACAGTAATACCTTATCAGTGTGGCAACTGGTTGTGTTCAAGATCATGTTAGGTTTAAGAAATGCTACATGTTTAGCCAGTTTCGTTAGATACAATGTTTCAGCTTTGCACATACTAAATTCAAAGGAGGTATTCATCATAATCTATGAAATAGGTAAAAACAATACTTTTTAGGTGCCGTAATCATCAGTTCGTATGGATATGTGAGCATTATAAATGTAGCTATTATCATTCTTTCATTTATTTGGGTTCACATTGTCTTCCTAACTATTCTTTTTTTCTTCTGATTATGTCATTATAGGGCTTCGTATACGTGACCCCTCAGGGCACTCCGATATGCATACCTCCAGGCACTCCTCTCCCACCCAACGCCTTCTTACAGGGTCACCCAGGGGTGTATCCACCTGTATCTAGCGGTTACAACCCAGCCACCACCCAACACCATTCCCCAAAGAGCCCGCACCCTTCACCCTTGACGCCAGACTCAGAGTCCCGCCACAGGCATACCAAATCGGCCTCGCCCTTGGTCCAACCCGAGCGGGCCTCCCCCAGTGACTACCCCCAAGGCCACGGCGCCAACCCCCATCATCCACAGCATCCACAGCATCCACAGCACCCTCAGCGGGACCCCACCCGCCCCTGGCCCTCCATCAGGGGTGACCACCAAGGGGGCAGCCAAAAGTACAGGCCCTCGTCCGGGAGGGGCAGTAGCCCTGGGGCCAGTGGGCCGCATCCACCCATCCAGGGGGCACCAGTAGGGGGTAGCATCATGAGAGGTACCCCTGTCCGTCCAGCCCCTAGCATCATGTCAGGTATACCCAACCCTGAGCTGAGGGAACAGAGATCAGAAAGGCACAGACCAGAGACATCTCAGGGTGAGTAATTATGTTCAATTTTTGCCCAGTTGCTAGGATCCGGGACCTGTTTCACAAAGCCTTTTTTCAATGACAAATTACAAAAATCAGTGACAAATTTGCTGATAACCAATCAGAAGCAAGGAGTTTGGTAGCTTATAACAAACATTGTCATTTGTCACTGTTGGTATTCATCCGTCTGAAGACAATGGACTGCGACATTAGTCACCTGAGTATTTAGTTCAATTGTAGTGTCTGCTGAGCATTTACAAGTCATGTTTTAGGGGAATTATACTCGGAACTACTGTGTAAAAATTAAGAGGTTCCTGTCATTTGCATTTAAATGTGCTCAGTTTCTCAAATTTTGGTCGCCGAAAGCATGTAGTTATTTTGATCTTGATAACATTTCATGTAAATTATGTGCATTTAAAACATATAGGCCCGAATTCACAAAGGAGGTTTGTCGACAAACCTAGGTTTATGTGCCTCATATGACACGTTTTGACGCGTTTCAACTACCTTGGTTTGAAACTTGTCGAAACGCATAAACCTAGGTTTGTCGACAAACCTCCTTTGTGAATTCGAGCCACAGAGTGTAGAAGACAAAGTACTGGCAAACGTTGCAGTTAATATGAAAAGATCTTGAGTTAACTTCAAATTTTGATCGCAATACTTGAAATCTTAGTGTGCCATTTTTGTTTCCCATTATTTGTGCTTCCTGTGCACTTTGCTTGAGTCATTGAAAGCATTGGCTGCCATTATTCTCCA
This sequence comes from Strongylocentrotus droebachiensis, assembly GCA_035222895.1. Classification (NCBI taxonomy): domain Eukaryota; kingdom Metazoa; phylum Echinodermata; class Echinoidea; order Camarodonta; family Strongylocentrotidae; genus Strongylocentrotus; species Strongylocentrotus droebachiensis. The sequence goes on along the minus strand of JAVYIG010002493.1, from coordinate 112,803 downwards.
TTAACCCCTTGTTTTGTGTGTCTTCCATCTCAGCAGCTATCAGCAGATTGCAATCATCCAGTAACAGAGGAGAACCCTACATCATTGATGAACAGGATGTTCCTGTGTCTGCACACAAAGGTAGGCATCTTAATTCAAAGATCTCAAAGAATTTGAAAAATTCTGAATGACCAATTTTTGTCTCGCCTGCGTAGCAAAAAGCGAGACATAGGCGCCGCTTTTCCGGTGACGGCGGCGACGGCCAAAAAGGTCAAAAACTTAACCTAAGGTTAAGTTTTTGAATTTTTGATATAATTTTTAAAGTATAGGTTCTTAGTCAATGAAACTTGGATTATAGGGTAATCAAGTATCCCCAATCATGTGAGTAGAATTTCAGATCACAAAGTCAAGGTCAAAGGTCATTTCAGGTCAACAGACTTGGACTATGTTGTAGCATCATCATCGAAAACTTAACCTAAGGTTAAGTTTTTGAATTTTTGATATAATTTTTAAAGTATAAGTTCTGAGTCAATGAAACTTGGACTATAGGGTAATCAAGTATCCCCAATCATGTGAGTAGAATTTCAGATCACAAAGTCAAGGTCAAAGGTCATTTCAGGTCAACAGACTTGGACTATGTTGTGGCATCATCATCAAGATTTTCAAAATGCTTCGTTATTTTTCAACCGATTTTGATTCTGATTGTTTCATATGATAGGGCTAGGAAGGGGATTTAAAACTTGTACACAGAATCGTGAAATTCATTATCTATGCTAATTTATGCAAATTTATTTGAAATCACAAAAAATGCTTCTTCTCCTTCATTTCTCGACCGATTTTTATTTGGTTTGCTTTATCTGGTAGAGCTAACTTTGGTACACTAAACTTCTACACCGAATTTTGAAATTGTTCTCCATTAATTAATAATAGTAATTTATGCAAATTTTTTCCAAAAATAACAAAAATTGCTTCTTCTCCCTCATTTCTTGACCGATTTTGATTTGGTTTGCCTTATCTGGTAGAGCTAAATTTGGAACACTAAACTTCTACACAGAATTTTGAGATTTTACTCCCATTGATTAATTATGATAATAATGCAAATTTATTCCAAAAATAATTTAAAAATCACAAAAAATGCTTCTTCTCCTTCATATTTCGACCGATTTTGATTTGGTTTGCTTTATATCGTAGAGCTAACTTTGGTACACTAAAGGTCTACACAGAATTTTGAAATTGTTCTCCATTAATTAATTATGGTAATTTATGCAAATTTATTCCAAAAATAACAAAAATTGCTTCTTCTCCCTCATTTCTTGACCGATTTTGATTTGGTTTGCCTTATCTGGTAGAGCTAAATTTGGAACACTAAACTTCTACACAGAATTTTGAGATTTTGCTCCATTGATTATTTATGGTACTTTATGCAAATGAAATGAAATTATGTCCCTTCCAGGGCATCACATTTTTATTTTTTGACCAGTTCAAAAGTGTACCACGATATTTGTTGTTGCGAGATGCGGATGAGCACTACAATGTACGTCATTGACGTTCTGGTTTATCATATTGAATTGCGTTATGCAGGCGAGACCGCCGAGAGCGTTTCCCTTGTTTTAATATATTTTTTTTAATAATTTTTTTAAAGGATGATATGGCTTGTTTTTACCATTTGCAGTGATTTGAGAATTTGCGTATTGAGTGTGTTGAATGGCTGCACGATCGGGCAGCCTATTTTTATTCACACTGCCACTGCATACATGACTATATAAAGGCCATGCTAAAGGTACAGATTTCTAGTTTTCAAATATTGGCAGGTATGCAATGCCGGTAAATTATAATTTCATCTTGTCACTCTCTTGTGATGATGGCTTCGATATTTAGTTTGACATTAATTTTGTGGGGTAATTATCTTTTCTTGCAGAAGTCAGGAAAGTGCCCAGCTCAGAGTCCAGACTAAGCTCTGAATCGAGGCACAGCACAGAGTCACGGCACCAGGAGAAAGCATCATCCTTGAACCCTGACAGCAGGAGACCTTCTTACACCAACTCTAGTCCTGGTCCTGGTGGGGGAGGGCCTAGACCGGGTCAGAGCCAGAGTCCTGCAGCAAGTAGGCAACATCTCCAAGGACCACCTCCCGATGATGGAAAGACCACACCCAGATCTTCAGCTAACCGCGAAGCTTTACCCAAAGATGCCGCAATGGATCCGCGCTACCAACAAGAGTTGGACAAACAGGAGCAGCTGAAGGAGCTGCCCGAATCTGGAGATGCGTCTAAGCTCTTTGCGTATCTGTTCAAGCCCCAGCCGAAAGCGAAGAAGGAAGGGGAGGACCCAGGGCAGGGGAGCACTTTTACAGCGGCCAACTTGATCGATGCCATCATCACAAGATCGATCAATCAACCGACGGGTGAGGATGTGGAGGCTGTCAACGAGGCGTCTCCTCGTGGCGGGAGTATGTCGGATAAGTCAGCTAGCAATCATGGATCAGAGAGCATGAGCATGAGAGGCGAAGGCTCACCTGTGCCATCGTCTTCAACGAACGAGGAACAGAGGAAGGTTCCTGAACCTCCAACTCTCATAGCCGACTCCCCAGTAAGGGCAGTACAGAATGCCGAATCCTCCCAGCCAGCAGACCAGTCACCAACCAACCGCGGTAATGGTATGGTGGATAATGGTGGGAAAAGGACTGTGACTCTTGCTGAACACATCCATTCCATTGTATCCCTAGGCTACAGCGCTGGTCCAGGACACAAGCGTGCTGGTCCAGGTCCAACTCCTAGTAGACCAGACGGTGTTGTAGTGGACACCACCGAATCACCTGATGGTGGCACAGCTAATCGTTTGAACCCTAGAGGACGTACTAGCACAGAGGACAATGAGGTAGGGTCGACCAATGATGCACGGAGCAAGAGCCCTGCCTCTTCTGTTCGCCCATCAAATGATATCAGAGCGTTGAGTAATGAATGGAGAGGCGGTGGGGATGGTTCTTCAATCGCTCAAGCCATAGAGGCAGGCGTTAGAGGTTTGCCTTATGATCAAAGACCGGATCGCTCCAACCAAAACTCACCCCGGGCTCGTATGAACTCTGAACCTGTCCAACAGTCGGGTGTCTCAGAAGCTAGACATGATAGCTATAGGGGTAGTAACCAAAATTCCAATAGACTTTCACCCGTAGCCTCGTGGTCTAAGTACAGGCATGAAGCTAATGGTCCAGACAGTAGCGTGGCTGCTCTAGCTGTTTCACAGATGAGAGAGCGTGTTCACAGCTCGCAGGTACCGACTTCATCACCACAGAGCTCAGATTCTGGTAATCCCAGAGCCCACCCACATGGACAAAGGAGGCAATCTCCTGAAACAAGCAGTGACCCTAGACCTAGCTCTGGTGTAGGACCAGATATATTACCTGACACATCTCTAGATAGGAAAGCCATGTATGCCTCAACACAGCCAGACTCTAGGAGTATGCCTGGCTCCAGCAGTCAGGACAAGATAGGTTCTTCAGCCTCTAGGGAAGCACAGCATAGCATGCACAATAGTCTAGGATCATTGAGTAGCAGTTTATCATTAGAACAACCCTCACAGAGTGTAGATAGCATTGCCCATTCCAGATTCCCTCCTCATAAAGAGGCCAGGAACCGCTCCCCCGGTGCAAGTACCGGCTCCAGGTACCCCGGTACTTACACAATCAATCTCCAAACCAGCATCAACCATCTGATAGACTCTCAGGTGAGGATGGACGACAATCAGGTGAGCATGGATGACTACCTCACTCACTTGATGGACAGAGAGATTCAACGCTCCTCGCCTCCACGGAATCCAAGCCGCGAGAGCACCAGCACCGCTGAGTCATCAGCACGAAACGTGGATGAATCGCGAGGTCCCTACGAGGTGGAGAGCAGCCATGAAGCAGAGCCGAGACTGCTGTCAGGGTCGATGAGGGCAAACCAAAGACAAAAGAGTCCTGTCAAGGCATTGGCAGACTCTGAACTGAGCTCGACTAACTCCGGTTTGCCTCAAGGCAGTGGTGGCGGCAACGAGAAAAGCCTCTCGAATGCATCATCCAACCTGCACATGAACTCTCAGCAACCCGTCCAGTCCATCATGGCCTCCTCCTCCTCCTCATCGTCTGCCTCATCGACGTCCTCCGCTCAACAGCAGCAGAACTATCATGCTGGAGCCCCTCCGGCGGCGGGGAACAACCCTTACGCCTACTCCGCCCTATCCCTCATGTCCGGGATGAACCAGCACCCCCATAGACTGACCAGTCCCCAGCTCAGGGTGCCGTCGCCGCACCCCAGCAGCGGTCACAGAGTCTCCCCTGTTCCTCCTGCCCCCTCCATGCCAGTCCCGTCCATGTCTAGAGAAAGGGAACCCAAACCCATCTTATCGGAACAGTATGAAACCCTCTCAGACAGTGATTGACATGTGATCTCAACTCCCAGTGAAAATAATTGCAAATTTGTGTGTCAATGAAATATTAAATGTACCAGAGTAGATATTTGTATGTTGCAAGAGGAAATGCTGTCTGAGTATGAATTCTGACAGATCCATTCACAACTGAATTTACAGAAAGAAAGTAATTAATTAAAATGATTTTCATAATTAACTGTTTTAATCTGTTTGGGGATGTATATCTGTCTGATATGCATTTCCAATGGATAGGAGCCCGAATCATCTCATGCTTAGATTATAATAGGTTGAGAACATATGCCAAAGATGATAATAATGCTCAATGTAGCAATCTTAAATATTCATAAATTCTATCACTGCATAGTTTTGATTTGTGAAGTAGCTGTTTTGTCACATCTTTCAGTTGTATACTCTGGCATGAGATTCTTTGTATCTAAATTTTGCTAGCACTACCTTTGTAACTGGTTCAAATATCACAAAAGAGAACTTTTATTTGTGTATACCTCGTTAAAAACCCTCCAATGGGGCTGTAAGGGGAAAGAAGAAAAGGGTTAACCCACTCATTCTGTTTATTATCAGACTGTTAGTGTGTGGTTTCTCTTCAACCTGAAATTAAAAAAAAACATATTCATCATTTTTTATTTTATATCCCTTTTTCCATTCTATTCGACAACTTATGTTTTAATTTCATTTGACATGAGGTGTATAATGGAATCAGTTTCCCAACTTGAAATATGTCCCATTACATTTAGCAAATTAAAAGCATAACCTAATGTTGAACATGATCACCAACACTTAAAAGAAAAAAAAACAGCATTTTTGAGTCTGTGAAAAATGTCTGTCGTGATTTTTAAAAGTTAATTTTGAGGGCATATTGCCTTTTGAAAAATTTGCACTAAAATGAAATTTTCTTTGATGTAATTTGAAAATAATATCTATATGATATATCGAGGGTATTTTGATTGGTCAAGAGTTATTTTTTAAGTCTCTGTGATCAATTTTGTTAAAAATTCATTTATAATTCCATATATTCCTTGAAATTGTTTGAAACATCTTGTAAGCACAGCTTTTGTGGTGATTCTCCATCAGACCAATCGTATTTAGTTCCATGTCCATACCAAATTGCAAAAGGGCGTTGGGAGTGGAATTTTACCACACTACTTAATACAGACTCCCTCTGTTAAATTCCTTATACCAGGTACACAGTGATATCATGTACATTTCCTTGTCAAAAAAAGAAGAAAAAGAAATGAAGAATTTTGTCCCTTTTTGCTGCAACAGGCATTGTTTGTATGGAATATATTATTTAGTAGACACTAAATTACAAATTGGCTTCTCTTTCCGCCTCTCATTTTGCAAAGTTGTTTTGTAGGGAGAATGAACATGACACGCTCTAAAGTTTGATGAAATTTACAATATTTTATTGCTAATCGAGCAGTACATCATTATCACTCTCCCTCCATATTAGGTTATATTTTATCTCCATATTGATATAGCATGTAACATGGGCTGATTACAATATTATATTAGGGTAAGATATTATCACTTTTAAGGAACGCTTTGTGACATTTTCCCTTCGCTGGCAGTTTCTAATAGTATCAGTCATATTCAATATTGGTTTGTATATTTTCTAGAACATCATATGGTAGTGTTATTTTTTCATTGTGAGAAAACATTCAGTGATATGAATATAGTCACTTTGTAGATGTTTTGTTTTGTTGTTTTAGTTACGTAGTTTTTTTGGATGACAATTCGTAGTTGTTAGTAACAGAAGTAAATGATATTACAAGTGACCAACATAGTTATCATGTGAGGTAGTATTTTTAATTTAATCTTTTTTTTTAAAAGCTTGGTTATGATATCTGTAGGTTTTGTTCTCAGTGCACAATGTGGAAACAGAATATATACCGTAGTAAAATTTGTGTTGCTCACTCTCTTCGGAAACCACAGACTTTTCCTTTTAGATATGATTTGGTGGTATTCCTAAACTCAGAATTTGATCAGGTCAAAAGTAAATTTGCAGGGAAACGATGGTAGCAAGCAAAACAGTGAACATTTTGCAGCAATTGATTGAATATCTTTTTCAGTCAATCCATGAATAAAAACACCTCAAAATCAGGTCGTTTATAGATGATCATATTTGTGGAGGCGAAATCAAATTAGTATCACGGCCTAGACGACATTAAACATATTTCTCTATTTCGTTGTATGACAATATGCTGCAAGGAGTTGCTCTTTGCAAATATCACGGTGTGTACTTGGAGAAATTATTCTTCAGGAGTAAAAGAATTTACCTGTATTTTGTGTGTTCCTCCAAATGCAAAGAGGGGAAGTTATGTGTCTTTTTTCTTTGACGACGGTGTAATGTTGACGCTATCGATATATGAATTTGAGTAGCATTTGTTATATGAACACATGTATTATGTGTTATGTGTTTAAATGAAAAAAAGATAACAAAAAAATTCAAAGACAATTATGAAATGTGTACAGTTTTCTTTTTTGTGAAAATTTGAGTAAAGACGATTGACAATGGACTTGTGGAAATGCAGGTTTGTGTCTTTTGGAGTCCTTTGTTGTGTGTTTTATAATAATAATAAGATATTTATATACCCCATATTGCATTATGCCTCTAAGCGGTTCAGAAGGGAAATAGTTGTAAAGTAAAGAGACAGATTTTGCATTACAAGTTACATCAAATCAATTAACATTAAATGTTTGCAAATGACAATAACATGTACATAATTAAAAATCACCGACAACTAAAATACAAATACATGTAGTTCAAAAATTAATAGTATCCTACGTTAATCTACAAAAATATAAAAGGTCAGAGGGCTATTCAAGAACAAGACTGAAATAGATGTGTTTCTAGTATTGTTTTAAATGTATTTAAAGAACTAGCATAGCGAATTTGTATACTGAGGATGAAATTGGATGCGTTACGAGTAAATGAGATGATGTGAATGATCTAGTGATAATTATTGAAACTGGGATGAAGACCACTGCATGTCCTGCTTCCCAACTATACCAGGGGGTGTTTCACAAAGATCCTAAGTTGAAGAGTTATGTTCGACTTGGGATCTTAGTGAAACACGCACATAACTTCTATCCTGAAAGGGATAACACATAAACACAGGGGTCAATAACCAACAACACCGTCGTAGAATGTTTCAAAAACTTTATTTCATTTGATGTCTATTTTGATCTTACAATGCAATCATAAAGGCAAGTCTTCACCTAATTATCTGATAACAAACACTTGGTGGAGTACCAAAATCAATTTATTCTAGAAATGATCCCATTTCGACATATCATTTGAACCCTTACAGCACAGAAGAATTGCAAGGGTGTACCATTCTTTTAGACTAAGAATCGATCAAATCTTTCTCTATAAATAAGAGTGGGTTTATTTTTTCCTGTAAAGCTTGTTCCCATGAACGTGAGCTTAATTAATTGGTGATAAAGAAAAAACTTGAATATCAGACTTGTATAAAAATTAAAAAAATTATTCACAAAATTAGCAGGATATCACAACTCACAAGTGTCCTGCACAAAGTGGAAGTAATACATTTTGGGGTATGAACAAAAAGAAAAGTCGGTATGACACTAGATTATTTAAAACATAATGAGTGGTACAGTATCATGGAGGGGAACTACATTGTACAGTGGAACCTCGTTATAGAGAGTTTTTATATTATATTTTGTTGTCTTTTTACCCTGATATAACAAGATTCCTCATATAACGAGTTTCCACTGTATCTGTTAATTCAACCGTTCTCAACTTTCCGGTTATAGTTTTACTGTTTCTTGTAATTTTGAATTACATTCTACATTGATCATTCTACTCTAAATATTTGCAATGAAGCATTGGCATTAATTCTTGTAACCTAGAACATTTCCATTGAAATTTTCATATGTAGCGTTATCCACTATTTGAAGAGTTGGCTAGTCATGACTCAATAAAATAATGTACACAAACACGATGGTGTAAACATATCAGGATTTCCGACATTCTTTCAAGAACATTATTCTTTGAAGGATAGCGCAAAGTCACAATCCACACAGTTTTTATGGAAGGTTAACATACTGGGAAATATATACTACTAAAATACCAGGTAAAACTAAGCAGGTTCTCTAGAAGATGCACTACCAATGCACTCCTAAGTAAATTATGCACCAGTAAATTATCAAGGAGTCGCCACACTGCTTTAGGTTTTAGTATACATAATACAGTAAATTGGCAAACCTATTCTTTTATTCAAAGAGTGCAAGGTTAAGGAGTAAATGACACCTGTGATTTTACAAGATTGGAAATGGATCATTTAAACAAAATTAGCAAGAAGAAAAAATGTATATCAATCTATAATATACATTGCAACATGTACATGTAATTCCTTTTGTTTATTATACCTCAATAAGCATTCATTTGCAATACTATTCTCATCACCTTTTTCATTTATTTCATCAAAGGTCTATTTAACCCACTAATTACTATCATGTTTTAGTTAAAACTTGGACATACATGTACATACTGCCTCCATATAAAAGATGGTTTTAGGAACATACAGTAATCCATATATATTCCTTGACGCTGTGTACTGCTGGCTAATTGGCATTCAACCTGCCTAAAAGGGCAAGTAAAGAAATACAATCTGACACATACTTAATATTCATGCACCATAACCATGAGATATTGAAACAATATTGCACAATAATCTAAACTTGTGCATAACATGAGACAAATTTTCTGGTTGGCTCAAAACCTTAATGGAAACAACTAATTCAATTTCTGTCTCTCCCTTCAAAATTCCAGATTTTCTTCTAGATTCTTAATACCATCAAGAAATCATCTTGCCTATATTCTCTCCAATAAACTCCAAATATTTCAGTTTTTAAGTATCTTCAATTCCTTTAAAAATGAGAGATAATAACTTCTAGGAGCATTATTTTTAGCTCATCCTCCATCTATATTTTATCAAAGACAATGCTCACTGAGAACTCTTTCATTAAAATCTTCATTTGTAATCTCTTTCCTGCAGCCTCTTTATAAGTGGCTAAATAGAAGAAGATAAAACCAGACACAAAGATTGCTCGAGACAAACTTGAGCTGCTGGGTTGTGGCCTATATTTGGCACCTGCAATTTCCCAAAACAGCATGTACTGTATGTCAATTAATGAGGTCCAACTTCCATAATATGATGTAGCTTTGAGAAAGGCAACGGCACCAGACTTAGTTAGTAAAAAGGCAGTGATATCCATATGATATACGGCGATGCAGCATTATCAGCATAAACTTATGTATCCTTGGTCCTAACTGAGTGAATTAGCCGTACAGCCTCCTAGGAGACTGGTTTAAATTGATTTAACTTTTTGGCAGATTGAAGTATTCATCGACGCATTTATGACGCTTCTCCATGTCTTTGTCGGGGAAGATTTATCTTTGATACAATCAATATGATATCGCCCAGACTCGTTATGAGCACCAAATTTCTTGTGCACTGACGATAGCCCTGCCCCTGCCTCTCTCTCTCTCTGCCTCTCTCAATTGACGATTGAGACATGATGGACGACGTACCCCGATCCACGATACCGAGCATTAACCCACTAAGTATGGTTTGATTTAGGCCATGGGACCTTGCCTGGGACCTAGCCTAAGATCAGGCAAAAGGTCTAAGGTAGCAGCATCAAAGGGCACTTCATTCTAATCTCTCATCTCCCTCCTCCACCTCCTTGAGACTGAGTACCTCGACCATTCCCTTTCCTCTGGTGCTCTCCTTGACCAGCTCCTCCATCTCTCTGTAGCATCCAGGATCAGCTAGGCAAACCTGAGATCAAAGAACAGTATCACAATGATATGGCTTCTTGTATGGTGCTCATTTTAATGGTGGATCAGGAGTGGGGGGGCACAGAGAGAACACTCCCTCCCCTCCTCCTGCAATAATCTACTGTTAATATATGTCGGTAGAGCTTCTAAAACCCACTGGGAAAATCCCACCCCTTTTTTTTTGGTGCTTATCAGATATTTTAGAGGTGTAACCATGGCTCAGAAATGTCATTTTTAAATTTTTTATTTGTTTGTTGTTGATGTTGTGTGTGTGTTTTTTTTTTGGTTGTCAGAATGGGTAGAAAAGCTGTGAGATAAGATAGACATTTAAATCCCTGCCTCATCATGCCACACACACGTTCTGATGACAACGGCTCTGTCGACAACTTATTCAACCCTATATCGTAGAATAATTATTATAATTATATGATGGGTCACCCCTGCCCAAGGGGTAATATTTACAATCAAAATTTGTACAACTTTTAGTAATACAATTTACAACACGACATTACATGAGTTCTACAACTGCAACATATGAGACCTTGAAGATTGGAGGAAAACAAATTGAAAATGTTTTTAAAAACTTCTCAACATCATGCAGTATTGAGTTTGTGAGTTGAGCCAGTCTACTTACCATCTCTAGACCATTACTGAAGTTCTCCTCTTCCACGGTAGCTATGAGTTGAATCAGTTTGCTCTTCACCTTCTTGGCTTCCTTGCCTGGGAGAACTATCCTCAACCTCATCTGGGCGCGGTCTATCGCCATGGTTTCCGTCTCCCGCAGTTTCCGGATCACCTCCAGAGCCTTTGATAAAGAAGTAATGAAGAATATGTAGACCAATTCATTTACTTTGCACCTCTCCCTTCCTAAGACCTTTAGCATCCCCTTCTACTCAATTTTGTCTTTACCCTTAGATATAAGTTTAAGTATAGTTGCTTATCAAAAGAGAGTCCCTGAGTTTTACATGGTCATAGGATGCCTCTGAAGTATCCATGACCAACTCCTAGGCATTTAATTACATATCCAGTACCAGTGTTGTAGTGTGGATACAACAACTGAGAGGTCACTTGTATCATGAGGGGGAGTGGGGGGGGGGGGGGCACATCTGACTTACCAGTCAAATGAAGTAAATGAAAATGAATGCTTAAAAGAAAAACGACAACGAGTAAGGGTGTATTGGATGGGGTTGTTTCATCTATCTTCATATTGTCTTCCCCTTTTCCATTCCTTAATCTCCTTTCCTTTTTTTCCTTCTTCTCCTATTTGCCATTCCATGGGGAAAGGGGGCACATGCCCCTTAAAGCTACGCCACTCTACATACCTGTTGCTTTGTGCCCCTGTTTGGTTTGACGGAGTAGTGTATATCCTTCATAGCTCTCTCTATCATGCCTACGGTGTACGGTCTCTTGGTTTCGGGGTTAACGCACTTCTCTGCCACGATGGTCGCGATGTCACGGAACATGGACTCCAGCTGCTGGTTACGCTCCTTGTCCGACACCTGAAGCTCACCCTTGGCCAAAATCTGCAGAATTTAGGGGATAAATCAATGATGGTTTGGTTACTATAATATGTACATGACATCTCACAGGGCTTTGACAATTTGAAGAATTGTACTAACGATTTCTTAAATTTTGCCAATATCATTATAAGGTACATCTATGTGATACTGAGTTTTTTGTTTTTTGTTTTAAAGGCAGGCTTTACTACTCCAACTAGAAGGGATTAGACCACCCAGCGAGCCAGTGAGGTCACTGTGACAGGTGGCTATCTCATTAACTCAGCTCTCATTTAACATAAGAAAAAGAGGATCATGGGGTACCAACAGGCACCGATTGGGGAAGTTTTCTATATAGAGGGAGCAAGTAGCTACAAGTAGGACAGTGTGCCTTTAAAGCTTATCTGCCGTAGTTTACAGGAGGGATTAGACTGCTCTGCAAGGTCACTGGACAGCTGGTTATCTCATCAACTCAGCTCTCAGTTAACATTAGAAAAAGAGGATCATGGGGGACCAATGGTCACCGATTAGGCATTGTTTGTTACATAGAGGGCGCAAGTAGCTACCAGTAGTGCAGTGGGCCTTTAAGAATGCTCATTGACAAAAAAAAATAAACAAGCTGACCTGGGCCCTGTTTCATAAAACTTGTTATCAATAACAAATGCTAAATTTGTATGACAAATTTGCTCTAAACCAATCAGATGCCACGATTTCAGTACCTGTAAATAACAGTTATTGTAAGTTTTTGGAAATAGGGCCCCCAGCTCAACGAACTCTCCTAGAGATTAAAGAAACAGATAAAGGGTCTATTGATTTTTAACTCACCGATACCACTTAAAGGTAAAGACCAGTATTGGAAACGCCCCAATTTCAAAAAATGAAATGGAAGCTCTTATTACCAATCATGTGAAAGAATATGTTTTGATTAATTAATACAAAAAATTGCCGGAAAACCGCCTACTAATTGATATATTTGGTAAATTAGTTCATCTATTGGAGATAAACGCACGTGTCACGCACGTGTGCATAGTCCCATATACATCTTTTTGTGTACAGTGCTTGTAACTTTACGAAGACTGGGCCAAATTTCTTATCATTTTGATGATTCCAGAACCTTGCAATACACACCAATACTTATCTGCTAGATAAGATGACCAACCTTTTCTGATCGATTCCACTACGTTTCTTTCAAAATGCAATCGCATGAACATAACTGGTCTTTAACTTTAATGGAACAATGTTTTAACCTATTGACTGCTAGATCTTCTCATTCCCATAGACTTAATACAGGAGCCACTTGGTTTCTGAAGGCAATGGGTTAAAAAATTGTACCAATGATAAGTTGAGGATATCAGTACTAACCTGCTTACAGATCTCGGTGGTGTCCTCTGTTCCGAAGGCTTTGACAAGATCTTCTCTCTTGGCACCCTGACCCTTGGAGACGTTCACGAAGACTGTGTGCGTCTGCAATACCTCATCGATGTCCTTCTCCCTGTAATTACAGGATTTGATATTAATTAAGACATATCAGGATCAGAAAACATTGGAACGGATTTTCGTCATCTCCATCACCACCATCATCAACAAATTAATGATTGTTGTGATCCTACCCTTGATCCTCAACCCTATAAATTAATGATCCCCTCATTATCCATCATGATAAATCATCACATGTTCACATCAAGAAACATAATCACTTCAGCACAACGAATTCATCATCATAATCTCTATCATAATAATCATTCTCTTCATCATCACAAGATCTGCATTGTTCTCTTCACCATCCACATGATCCATCTTCTTCTTCTTGTTCTTCCTCCGCTTTTTCGGAGATCAGCGATCCCATGGGCCGCAAGACATATCATCTCCATGATCCATCGTCATCATCTCATTGTCATCAACATCATCATGACATCATCATCATCACACTCATTGTCATCTTGGATCTTGGATCTTGGATTCTTTTCCTCCTATATACTCCGAAGAAGAGTTTTGACTGGAGGTGGTGGAGGGTGGACGATTACATTTTGGAAAAAAGTTCTTTAGTAACTGCATTTTTAAATGAGAGCGGGGAGGTTTGGTCGATGGTTGCTTGTTGTAGGTTGTTCCATGTCTTTACAGTCCTTGGGAAATATGAGTTGGCATAGACATCCGAGTTGGTGTGGCGAATTTCAAATTGGTTGGAGTGTCCTCGTCTCATCTGTCTGGCTTAGGGTTGGTGTGAGATTGGTAGTCGATGTTGAGTTGTCCCTTGATCATTTTGAAGAGGCAGGTAAGACGGTGTGCTTCCCTTCTGTCTTTAAGAGATCCCCAGTTGAGTTGGTTGTGTAGCTTGGTGACACTGGTGTCCCATCCGTAATTATTGGTGACAAAACGTGCAGCCTGACGTTGAATTTTCTCGACAGCATAGGCCTAGCTGTTTTTGGCTGTATAAGAGTCCCATGCACTCCAGCAAAGCATAGAGAGTCAATGCTAAAGCGTATTGACCTTTAGCACTGCATACATGCTGTGAGGCAGGGACCTAGAAGTCTATACACAAATATACACACCACACAATATCGCATAGACTGTACACAATCATGTTGATGCAGCTGTAAGCAAAGTTTGACACTGACTAGACTTACAATTTGATTTTTTTAATTTTTTTTTTAACCTCAGTAGGTTAAAAAAAATGTATTTTACTGCTATTTAGGTGTCATCAATTGTCACCAAAGTACCGATTTTGAGTAAAATCAGTTGAGTTTTGTACAGTGGTGTTTGAAATGTTGAGAATTAAAAGCACAGCTTTTACTACACAGCCAGGATAGTGATGCTCCTATGTGTGGTCCCATGCTGCAGTGGCGTAGTCAAGGTGTGGATGTCAAGAGTAAGATACAACTATTCTTTAACATTAGATGAGCAGTGAGGGAAGTTAAAGATGAAGTTAAGTCATGGTCATGCGATTGCATTGAGAAAGAAACGGTGTGGAACCGACCAGAAAAGGTTGATCATCTAGCATATAAGAATTTGTGTGTATTGCAAGGTTCTGGAATCATCAAAATGATAAGAAATTTGGCCAAGTCTTGGTAAAGTTACAAACACTGTACACAGAAAGATGTATATGGGACTTCACGAACACGTGGCGTAAAAAGCCGGCCCCCCGATGTTTACGATGTTACATGACATATTTAGAATATGAATGCATTTGAAGAGCCATGCTTTTCAGGGAACATGTCTTATCTGATGTTCTTCCACACTTGCATAATAAGAATGAGTAACGCTCACAAATTATTTTTCACCTCTTCCCAGAACTCAACCTTCTCTTTAAGGACCCTTGAGGCTTTGCCGGTTGCGTAATGAGTCTGGCTATTCCAGCGTAGACTAGGTCATCATCAATCTCATCACCATCATCATCATCTCCATCAATCATGTCAATCATCATCATCATTAACCAGCATATACTTAGCATCAATTCATGTCGTAAATGATTCAATGTTTACAATTCGTTTTGAAATTAAAATTAAAAGAGTGATTTTCTTACACTTTATTTCTCCATGACATGACCTTGTTCTTGTAGCAGGCTATCTCGAATCTTTTACCAGTTTTCTTCATTCGAACGATGGCAACATTTGTCAAACGGATCTGATTTGTTGGAGTGAAAATTGTTCCAGACGACATGATGGCAGATTTATCGCGGAACTATCTCTGAAGTCTGATTAGATATCTAGGCTAATTGCACAATAATTTTAAGGCCTTTATAACCTATCTCCAGTCCCAACAAGATGTGATCCAACAGTAACGTTCAACTAGCTACTCGTACTACAAGATGACAAGCAAGAAGAGGTATTGCGCAATCACTCGTAACGTAAATACCGTGCTCGTTCGCTCTCGATCTCGCCCGCTGATCATGCATGCAGCGCAGCGGTCCTGTCAGCATCGTGTAAGCCTACAGACACGGGCAGTTTTCCACGCTTGAGCACAGTATGAAAGGCAGCGCAGGCGCGCGCGCGCGCTATCATGAGAAATCATTGTGTTACCAATTTGAAAAATTAATTTAAATATATATAAAATACTAATTGTATGCATTATTTTATCATTTTAATACATATAAATAATTGAAAACTCAAAGATATATTTAAAAATTGTAAAAAAAAATCCATTTTAGACCAGAATTGAAAAGCATATAATTTATTTTGTCACAAGTTATGTTCACATAACAGCTGTTTGGTGACCTATGATGACATTTGCATCAGATCAGTCGATAATGCCGAAAGGAAGTTCTATAATCCACGTCAACGAAATCAATTTTTTGTTATAATCTGCCCGAAAAGCTGTCAGTATGGCTGATTCTTGTTTAACAGGATTTGCAGAAGAAATAGACGATTTGGCGAAAGAGTATGAATCAATGAAAGTACGTATAAATTAGTTGTTTAACTATTGTTTTCCTTCTGCTGTAGGGCCAGGGTTGGATCAGCCAGCGTAATTCAATCAACGGCTGGGCCAGTAGAGACCCGATGAACTAACGCTGCCCAAGTGTGTGTCACTAGTGTGTAGGGGGTGCGGCGTTATCTCTGAGAAATGTGATTGTCTGTAATTTTGTTTTGTGCATCTTTAAAACTCATGTTAACATGCTTGATAACTACTTCTACGTGTGGTTAGATTATTATTACTGTAGCATAGATCTAGGGATTTTTTTAGTGAGATATTTATGAATTTTGATTTTTAAACAAAAATTATCTCAATTTTACAATTGTAAATTAATTAATTAATTTGCCATTGTAATGCAGCTTTGTGAAGATCATACATAACTTTGGGGAGGGGGATTTTACCAGCATTCCTTTGCATTGCCCCTTGTTTCTAAACCTAAGGTCAATTTATGTGCCTGCGCACTCAGTGAGTTTGTGAATGGGAGATTCAATAAACCACCAAAGTGACGGTCATAACTCATGGTTAAATCTTAGATGTTTTTAGTTAATATTTTGCTGCTTGAAAAATCTTGTGTTGTGTGAGTTTAGAGGATTAATTATAATTTATATGGAACTTTCTCGTATTAATAATATCTTAATTTTACTTTTCTGTTCCAGGAGCTTCATAAAAAGTACAAGGATAAGCTAGAAGAAGTTCAGTCAATGCAGAAAAAGTGTGCGACTCTGGTAGGCCATCAGAAGAAAAGATATAAGCAGATTGCAGAGGGAATCAAAGAGTAAGTCCACTAACTCAATTTTCAACTTTATTCTTCGAATGTCTTGTCTAATAATAATTATACCCTAAATGTAGTCAATCATATAGCCCAAGATTACTAAGTTATTTAATGAAATCTCATGAAATAACTAAGGGAAACGATTGTTATGAACTGGAAAAAGAAATAAAACTAAAGTTACAGTTATGTTCTTCAAAATTCATCTTTTATTTTTTTACCATACCTCGTAGTTTGTATAAGTCGGCAAAATAAGGCATGTCAAATATCTATAATGAAGGGCAGCTTTTTTACATGTAAATTCCAAATAGAGGATAAAATGAGTTTGTATTCATTTCATTGAGGTGATTTAATAAAGGATGAAAGTCTGGAAGTTCAAGTCAACATTATCTTTGTATTTTTTTTCAAAGAAAAAGTCCAGGCCTGAGTGGAGAGGAGAAGGCCAAGTGTAATGAACTAAAGACGTTGGTTGACGACAGGAAGAAGAATTGTATTGAGGTGCTGGATACTCTGCCAAGGGCCAACAAGTAAGTTCAAAGGTCATACTGTGTAAACACATTTTGAGTAGAGATTGTAATAATTGCCATACCAAGATCCTTACCCTATGTCCTATTTTGAAAGAAAACTGCCATTTGGGCATTTGTTTTGTTGTTGTTGTGCTTTTTCTTTGAATGATGATACTATGCACCTTTGATCAAGTCTAAAAGAAAATGCCATTGATATTCTGGGGCCCGTTCCTACAAACCGTCCTAAGTCTAACTTCTTGACTAAATCAGCGTTAGTGAGCAACTTGTCCGCTACGTGTTTCACCAAGTCCTCTTTGCCAAGATCAACGACAACATCCTGACTAAGGACTTATGACGCCTCTGACACCATCGTATCTCTGTCATAACTATTTAGTCGATGGGCAGCGCCATCACATGTCATTTATTGGGTAGACTATGGCTGGCAAAAAAGGACAATAAATCTTCCAACTATGATTTTTCAACACATTC
Source organism: Strongylocentrotus droebachiensis (assembly GCA_035222895.1). Taxonomy (NCBI): domain Eukaryota; kingdom Metazoa; phylum Echinodermata; class Echinoidea; order Camarodonta; family Strongylocentrotidae; genus Strongylocentrotus; species Strongylocentrotus droebachiensis. Next base: position 94,926 of record JAVYIG010002493.1, on the reverse strand, counting down.
ACTTAAACAGTGAGTTATCGTTTTTTGTATTTGATAATCTTATGAAAATATGCCATGTTTGTATTTAAGGATTTTCTCACTTAAATAAACTGATTATACACCTTTATTTCCACATTGTAAACTCGTCGAAGGAATATGTATTTTGCCACGGCAGGCAAGCCATAGTTTGAAGTGTATTCTTTAGTTTTCAGACCCATATTGCTTTCGAGATAAATTCTATCTTCAAATGTGTAAAATGAATAGTTTAAAACATGTTTTTTTAACGTTTTGAATGTTAAAGTTTTGTCATTTGATTATTCAACTGACACCTAAAACATTGGACACAAACTTTATTACATCGTATTTTTCTAAGAATAATATATTGGTGTATTTTTATAAACTATCAAACGAAAATATCCGGGGGGTACCCATCTCAAGAACTAAACTGATTCACCGGTCATGTAATGAAATACTCACAATTATATTTTACAAGTACTTCTATTGTATAATCTACACAAATTTGGTAGTATATTGCATCTCTTATTTCTTGGTATCATTTTCAATCTTTTTTATTACTAATTCATTTCAATAATTGCATTTCCCCTAATATTAATTTTGTAATAATCTGGTGGTATTGTGACTAAGGCTAAGTCTCGGCTTCTATTCTCGCCGATAGTATCGATCTCACGAGATACTAGCTAGTAAGCTCTTCGTGAAACGGTTTAGGAAGATCAGAGACATCTCCGTAGCTGGCGGATAAAGTTATGACTGTCTTGTCGTTGGTTTCTAGGAACGAGCCCCAGCTGTAGTTTGATTATTTTAGCATATATTTTAGATTGATCCTTGATGATTAATCAATCAAATTTACAATCACCAAAGTTAGAATTGACTGTATCTACAATTAGACAATGATTGGAACTTATTTTAATCACATCTCTTACATAAGCCAGTTATGATGTGTGTGTATATTACATCCGTTGAGAAAAAAATACTGCTCTCTTTATGAATAGGGCCATGAACGTTCATAGCTTAGACAACATTGTGACATTAACCTAACATTTATTAAAACATTAATAAAGTAATTTGTATTTCTACCTCATGTTTTTTTCTTCAATTCTTAAAGAAACATCAGTCCTTCATCTGTATATTGTTTAAAATCCCTGTTTAGAAACTTTTATATTTGAGGTATTTTGTAAGCTTGTTGATTCCATCTTTGATAATTCATATTAATTTCTTTTTCTTGTTTGCTAGCTTCCTGTTGAGTACCACACTTGGACCAGTCAGTGTTTCCATCTTGAGCAAAAAAGACAGGTGAGATTTGAAGCATTTAGTTTTGTGCCCTAGGCTACAGAAACAGTATCAATGAGTTGTTAAAGTCTACCAGATAATAATCACCCTTCATCAATTAAAAGAATTTGAATAACCCTAGCAGAATTTGAATTGGACAAAACTTATACAAATAAAGTTATATGTATTTGTCAGTTCATGTTAACAATAACTTGCTTATGTAGGGTATAAGTAATTGGTACATACATTTGACTTGCCCTTAAAGAGAAGGTTGAGTTCTGGGAAGAGGTGACAAATAATTTGTGAGCGTTATCATTCGTATTATCCATGTGTGGAAGAACATCAGATAAGACATGTTCCCTGAAAAGCATGGCTCTTCAAATGCCTTTATATTCTAAATATGTCATGTAACATCGTAAAACTCGGGGGTAGGATTTTTACACCACGTGTTTATGTAGTCCCATATACATCTTTCTGTGTACAGTGTTTGTAACTTTACCAAGACTTGGCCAAATTTCTTATCATTTTGATGATTCCAGAACCTTGCAATACACACAAATTCTTATATGCTAGATGATCAACCTTTTCTGGTCGATTTCACACCGTTTCTTTCACAATGCAATCGCATGACCAGAACTCAACTTCATCTTTAAACATAGCTGTTCTATTACAAAATAGAAATAAGATAATTCCAGACAATATTTAAAAAAATGTCTTTTGAACTCCCAATACTTCTCACAACCCCAGAATACATTTCCCAAATTCCTTTCAGTATCCCTGCTTGACTAATTGTATTTCCTTTAAAGCATCCTGTTGTTACATTATCCAGTGTTTTCATTCTCATCTACTAAAAACATAGTAGATGTATTAAGCGCTATATAAAAGCAAAATATTATTACTATTTTCATTTCATTTTGCTCAGGTTTGCTTACAAGGAGGAGTATGAGAGGTTCAAGCTCTATCTGTCTATTATCATGCTGGTCGGAGCTACCATCAATACATTCTTCATCAAGAACAGGTATTTACATATGTTAATTATCTCATGCTTTGACTTGATTGTACTGGTACCCCAGCTATAGGGCTTCGGAATATTTCTTTTTCTTTAATCAAATCAGCATAAATCTCTGTATAATAAAGGATATTACAGGTACATGTAGCAGGGATGCCAGTTTTCAGGCAAAAGCCTGAATTCAGGCCCTAGCGATTTATTTTCAGGCCATATTTTAGGTCTTTTTGTGTACAAAATAGCTCATTCTAGGTGATTTTCAGGCCCTCTGATTAATTCTAACTGGCATTCCTGATGCAGATGTATTGTCGCTTCACTGTATGTAATTGGCATAGTATCATGTAGATGTTCCTACAATCATTTTGTAAATATTTCATTGCATTTTGTAAATGTAATTACATATTATTATTATGTAATGTATTCTGTGTGGCTGGTAGTGTGTGCGTGTATGTGTGTGTGTATGTGGGACGGGGGGGGGGGGGGGCAGTTATTCAGTGTTTTGATAGAGACATTCATATCATTATTTTTCATTGTGTTATTAATTGCTATAGGGCTTAGGAATATATCTTGTTGTTTGATCTAATTAGCATAATTGATTGAGAATTTAAAACAAGGGAAGGCTTTGCATACCGGTATATATATATATATATGAAGTATTTCAGAGTGCCAACTTTTCATGTATCTGTACAGTTAATATACAAATAGTGAATGGCCATGAGTGCAATGGTACAAGATTTTGCACAACGTAAAAGATAAAGAGACGCTATATTCAACGAGGCGCAGCTGAGTTGAATAGAGCGTCTCATCTTTCACCGAATGCAAAATCTTGTTCCCATGCACAAATAAAGGACATTCACTATTTGTTTTATACAACACCTCGGACCTTAATGGGCTTAAAACAGTGTTTCTGGGCCTAAATCTAGCGGTTTTTTGTTTGTTTTTAATTTATGAAATTGCCGATAGTGAGCGCGCACTAAAGTCTGGTTTGACGACAGATGCTTTAGCAAGAAAACTTCAAACCTAACACTATATCCACTAAGCAGGTAGCAAACCATGCGCATACCATGCGCAGCACGTACACAGATATATGTTTATTTTGATGCGGAGTGCAATTTCGTTTGATCCTTTCGCACCCTTGCACTCTGACGTCACTTAACTCACAATATACTTTGTACATCGTTGACGTCAGAGTGCAATGGTGCGAAAGGAATCAAAGGATCAAACAGAATTGCACGGCTGGAGAATGATGCCGTTCAATGGTACTTTTAGCGCATGTAATGTGATCAAGAATTGACCAATGAGGTTGCAAGAATCTTAGTAGGCGTTGTATAAACATTAATAATCATCATACTGCATTCTTGTACAGATTTTTATTCCCTGCCTTACATTAGTACAGTGTCACATTCATCATCTCTCTAATATATGTAACTAATGCTCATTCCTCCATGGATCTTAACTCTCATTTTTACCCCTCCATCCATTGCCCAGTCCTATGAACAGTCCTAATCGCTTAGGCAGGTAAGCATCGATTGTGAACCATCAAAAATATTGTACAGTGAAACCTGTCCGCAAAGACCGTTTAAGGGAGAGGAGACCTTTTCACAAAACTGTCACAAGAACAAATTTGCGAACAAGTCATTGAAACATGTGTATTAAATTTAGCACATGTTTCAATGGGATGTTGTTGAATGTGTACTTACCGGTATGACTTTTATGAAATGATGTCCGAGGCCCAGTTGCTTCAAACTTACCATTGATGGTAACTTTGGCATCAATAGCAACTACCATGGTAACAGTGCTCAACAGCCAATCAAAATCAAGGTTTCCATGGTAATTACCATTGATGGCAAAGTTACCATCAGTGGTAAGTTTTGTGCAATGGGGCTTAAGTCTTTATAGGCAGGTAGTCTTAATTGAAAAGTTCTGTTAGTTCATGATTCAAAGGGCAACTGTACATTACTCCAGGGAAACCCAAAAATGTGGACTCTATAAATGGTTGGTAGGTTGCTTAATGAACAGGTTTCACTGTATTAATGGATAAATGATATGATGGTACCTGCATACATCCATGTAGCTAGTGCTTCCTTCCTGCTCAATATTAGTTCAAGGGGGTCTGGTAAAATGCTCCAAGGTCATGTGATGCTGCATGCAATGTTTTTCGTCTGGTATTGTCGTTATTGTGGGGTTAAGTAATTAAATAATTGTTTATGCAGGGCCCTCTTCTAAGATATGGGTAATGGGTTTAACTGCTGATGGGCATCTTGGCTAAATAAGATTTATATATGAGGGAATAAAGAGATAAATTATGTGATTAATATTCCTCCTGGAATTAAAATGAAATGTAGCATTATAAAACAGAATATTGGTTTTGGGGTAGTATTTATATAGATAGTAACCATGGATTTGTGTTATTTTGTAGTTTATGTTTATGATTTGTTGGGTATTGAACATGTACCGGTACATGTATTGATGACTAGTTTATTTTTTGTTTGCTAAACTACAGGAATCAATTACTTACTTTGAGTAACAAATTCCATTTTATGCAAAAATTAGCAAAATATAGGTGTGAGAAGGAAATCACTGAAATATGGAATGATTAGTCTGGTACAAGTGATAGATTGTGTACATGTAGACATATTGCTCTTGTAATGTGAATGTGTGTGTTACAAGGGTGAAGAAGTTTATGTAATTATATAATGTTTCAAAAGGTTGAGGAAACTATTTAAAAATGTAAGCTGAACAGACATAGAAAGTGCATTGATTAGAGGGATTGTGACCAAAGCTCCACGGTTTTCTTGCATGCATTTTAGTTTTCTCCAGCAATGATTTTCCAGTACTTCTGGATAAAAATTGATTTATTATTTTACTTTTTGAATGTTTATTATGTTTTTGTTTGATATGTACCATGGATGTTAATCATTGAACTTTTGTGGAGAAGTTTTTCAAAGTGAAATGAAAAGACATGAGAAACACTGTAAGTTATTAACTTAGTCTTACCGTACTCGTACTATAATTCACAAGGTGTAAAAATGACAACATTGAACGTTTGTGATATAGATCAAGTCTGTTTACCTGTGTATGTGGTTAATTTAAAGGCAAATGAAACCCAACAAACATTAGCTGATACCAGTAGTCTCATTCATAATCGTCGGCCAGTTATACAAATCTTGAAATTAATCCAATTTGATTACTTAAAAGCAAGGAAAACAATGTCTTCAAAGTGTGTAGTTTATATTCCAGTCATTCTCCCATTGGAGTCGCCATCTTGATTTCAATTGTGATGTCAGAGTAGTGCAACTCCGTTGACCTGTATATAATTGATGTGGTATTACACAAAGACTGGCTATTTTTACAGCCAGGTCCTTCGATTCAAACAGCGACCATCTTGTTACTCTGGTATCCCAAACAGGTGGTTACATTGAGGAGCCCTATGAATTTCTCTGTCACTCTTTTGAATAATGGGAGAAGTTTGTCTGACCAAGCAACAACTTATGCATGCTCAATGTTACTAGACAAAAGAACTGTTCAACTGTTCCAATCAGCCAAACAAAATAGCTTGTCACAATACATGTACATGTATGTGATGAAAGAATATCCACTCATCTTAATGCAATACCATTATTATCTATCATCATCAGGTGAGTGTCCTACATTGTAGCTAAAATACAGGTCAGTGGGTATCTCACAAGTTGTATACTACTCCCATTTTTGTTTTCCTTGCTAACAAAAAAAATCAAATACTGGTACAAGTCATTTCTATTTTTTTTAACAGGCTGACAATTTCAAAACAGACAATCAGCTGATTTTTGTTGGGTTTCATTCTCCTTTAATGTTATTACTTCACCTTGTGTTCCTTATAATTTTGTTTATGCTGCTGTAGAAAATATTGCAGTATTTACTATACCTGTGCTTACACATTTTCAGTCATTTGCATCTGTGTCCTGTAGTTTATTATTTATTTTTCCCCTATTTTTTACAGTAGTACCTCAAACATAGTACATACTAATTTATAAAATCGACCACATATTGAGAACATCTAGACAATGGCTTTAGTCGGTATAAAATGCAGCAATGTAGGCATGATAAGATTTATCACGTTACTGCATGGAATTATGGTTTTTGTCTTTGTGGCTGGCCTGGTTACTCTTATTATTATTATTAGGGCGTTGTCAAGGTTTTTTTGTACGCGCTGAAACACAATGGTGGAAAACTGTGACCTTCAAATCCATTGTATAGTTAATAGGCCTGTCTCCATCAACTCACGTTTGCCAAATAACTTGCTATTTTCAGACTTGGGATATTATCCCGTAGCTCGAAATTGCGCCTTCACCAGACTGATACGCTCATCACAAACTAGCTCTGACAGACGAAAATTAGCCTGCTATTTCCCAATAGCAGGATATTTAGGAAACAATACCAATATTTCTCTGGATATTTTCCCAACCAAATTTCTCGCTAATTGCAACTGCAAGCTGGTGAAGGCACAAATTAATTGGCTAATTTGCGATAGGGATAGTTAAAATAGCGGGTTATTTGGCAAACTTGAGCTAATGAAGACAGGCGTAATGTCCTTCTTGCTCTCAACATAATGATGATCAGGGACTCCAGGGACCCGTTTCACAAAGCCTTTTTTCAATGACAAATCTGCTGATAATCAATCGGAAACAAGGGTTTCACTATCTTACCGGTATAACAAAAACTGTCATTTGTTACTGATGACAAGTTGGGGCCCAGGGCTATAAATGGTAAAAGTTTCTAAGAAGGACTTCCTTTTCAAAAGCAATTTGATATACATTTACTCTTTGTGTTTGATTATCACTTTGATATCGGTTGCATGATTTGCAAATGATTAAGAAATAAATGAGACAACACAACAAAACGGAATTGAAAAGGAAAGATGTTTGTCATCAGTATCAACATTAAAGATAAAGGTGAGTTCTGGTTTTAAAACAAAAAATGAATTCTCACAGAATCAAACAAAAATTACACTGAATGTTCAAGATTACAAATAAATGCCAAACAATTTTGGTAGAAAATGTACACTGGCTGAGTAATGAGATTAGGAAATCAAGGTTGGTAGCCCCGACACCATTTGTTTATTCCCATCTTTCTGTGTACAGTGCTTGTTACTTTACCAAGACTGGGCCTGATTTATTATGATTTTGATGACTCCAGAACTTTGCAGTATACACCAATACTTACATGCTACATGATCAACTTTTTCTGATCCATTCCACACCTTTTCTTTCACAATGCAATCGGATGACCAGAACTCACCTTTATCTTTAAGCTACCAGTTTCCCACATAATTTTGTTATCTATGCAAAGGTAATTTAGACTTGCAGAGGGTATAAAATATGGAAGACCTCATGTTTTGTGGGTTTCTTTGAACAGCAATGTAACATAACTAAAGTTTATTGTCTTAAGATACAGATGAAGCATGGGCCACAGTTTCTTCTAATTAAATAGAGGATACTCAAATTGAAAGCTCATAGTAGACTTTAGCGTTCCCCTTCCAAGGACACTATGTTCGAGTTTTTTTTACTTTCCTTTAATATTGAGCCTATCCTTTCAAGTCTACTCTACATTTAAATGGAGTAAATTTAAGTCAAGATCTCACATGAGATTTTGATTCTCCCTGTCCCCATCTACCTGTTTTTATGTGTACTTCTTGATATTACTTTTTCAGGATCTGTGATGCCTGCTATCACTTTCTCCTCGTCTGGTTCTACTGTACGCTGGTCATCAGGGAATCTATTCTCAGACACAATGGATCAAGGTAAGATTAGTTTTAGAGCTTATCTGTACTAGTTTACAGGAGGGATTAGACTGCCCTGCAAGGTCACTGGACAGGTGATTATCTCATCAATTCAGTTCTCAGTTAACATAAGAAAAAGGGGATCATGGGGGACCAATGGTCACCGATAAGGCATTGTTTGTCATATAGAGGGCGCAAGTAGCTACAAGTCGTGCAGTGGCCCTTTAACATGCACTGGTAGGATACTTGGCAGGAAATGTTTATGCTTGGATCTAATTAAGTGTGAGGCCTTGCAGCATCCTTGAAGGGATTGTCTGGGAGGACCAAAAAAAAATCTTTGTGTGAGCATTGAGTGTGTTATGCACTGGCAAAAACCTTGTAGCATTGTGACCCTATCTTGCTGCATTAGTAAGGAAATTATTGTCATAAATCCCCCCCCCCCCCCCTAGATCGGTCATTACCCTCACTATGTTACAATTTATAGTTTACACAAATAATGAAGAACTGAAGGTACAGTACCAAATTGTAAATATTTGCTTTGATATTGGATTGAGCTCTTGTTGATCAAAAATTGCAATACAAGTATGTCTTTGTATACATGCAAATGCATATACATATATCTTATTTGGTTCCTTTTTTGTTGTTTTGTGGGGGGGGGGGGAGAAAGGGTCTTTGTCAGGGATTCAAATTTTTGATAATTTTACTGTCACCCAAGTTTTTATAAATGTGCATAGTCATTCACCACAGTCCCATTTATGTCATTTCATGTATATATTGGTACATGTTTGGAAGTTTGCTTTATCTGTACTACACATGTTTATATTTCAGAATAAAAGGCTGGTGGGTAGTTCATCATTACCTGACTGTTATGTTGACAGCAATCCTGCTCATTTGGCCAGACAGTATCAGCTATCGCATGTTCAGAAATCAGTTCATGCTCTTCTCTCTCTACCTCAGTAAGTATATCATCCTTCAAAATATGTGTATAATAATAATAATAATAATACTCTGCTTTTATATTGCGCGAATTACAATTAAGTCTCTAGGCGCTTCCAAAGTAGGAGATTATTACCCCGGCTTTAGCTGTGCTGCCTTTACGGCGCTCTAGCATTTCAAGGAATGAATTCCTGCCAGATACCCATTTACATCACCTGGGTTGAGTGTGGCAAATGTAGATCAATGTCTTGCCAAAGGACATTAGTGCCGCAGCGGGACTTGAACCGGGGACCTTGTGATCGACAGTCCGGGGACGTAAATAATCGACCACGACACCTGTATTACTAGAATTTAAGTTTTTTGGTGGGTGGGGAAGGGGGAACTGGTGTGTGACATTCAATTGCTAGCTTTGAAACAATGAGAACAGATCTTTTAGTAGAATGATTCATTGAATTTACATAGATTGGTAAGTACTCTGCACCTTGGCTCATTTATAACTTTTCTGAATGGGACAACAGTCAAACTCTGTTTGAACAAAAAAGCATTCCAACATTTAATTTTGGAGAATGTTTTGTATTGCCTAAAATATATGACAGGTAAACTAAATCAACATGTACATGTACTTTTAAAAGTCTTAGCCAAATCTTTGACGCATCTTTCACCCAGCTTTTGAAGAAAGGAATGCATCCCTCCTGTCAGTTGTCCTTTTGTTTTGTTGGAACAAAAAAGAGTGAATCCCTGTTCTCGATAGGGAGCTCCAGGATATGGCAAAGATGATTGTCGATTAGACAAGTAAATAACAATGTGATAACAATTCTGAAGGGAAAGAAATGTCACAGGTTTTTATAGATGCCTTTATTAAAGTGCACTGGTCTATTAATCTTTATGTTTCTGTTTTCCTCATTTGTAGGTGTGGTTCAATTGATCCAGTATTACTACCAAAGTGGATGTTTGTATAGATTAAGAGCTCTAGGGGAGAAAAGTGACATGTACATCACTGTAGGTAAGTATTGTAGACTTGTCTTTGTGTCACATGAAAAGCAAATGATGATGATTAATAGTTAGATCAATTAACATAGTGCAGCTACTTAAGAAATATATACTCTACTGTGCTGCGATGAAAACAAAACTCCTGAAAGTGCTACTTTACAAACACACAATTATTTATTTATTTTTAAATTGAGAATAATTACAAAACTACTCAAAAGCTCCTGAAAAAAAGTGTGTCTTCAACAAAACTTTGAAGACAGCAACAGATGAGGCTTTACTTATGTCTAGCGGTACGTTATTCCAAAGCTTGGAGCGGCGCAACTGAAAGCACAATCTCCAAGAGTTACTTCTGTTTTGGTGTGAGGTAACTTTAAAGCAGCGTGTCCTTTGTACGCAAGTTATGTGCATATGGATGTGATTTAAAAGATTTACATAAAAATCCTAAGTTTGGATGAAGTTTAAAGCCATAATGTACTATGAGCACTACCTCAGAATCCCCTATAGTGCCATCTTGGGTCAGCTGTAGCAGTATGGTCCTGTAACTTGCTGTTTTTATGCATCCGTTATGAAGTAGCTGGAGGCATTATGTTTTCGGGTTGTCCGTCCGTCCGTACGTCCCGTTCTCGTGATCGCGTTATCTAAAGAACCGATATATGGATTCCTGCCAAACTTTGGTCATGTATGTATCTTGCAGAGCCGATGAACTGATTAGATTTTGGGGTCACGAAGTCAAAGGTCACAGGGCTCATTATGTATGCAAAAACAGCTCGTGATTGCGTTATCTCAAGACCCGATTGATGGATTCCTGCCAAACTTAGGTCATGTATGTTACTTGCAGAGCCGATGAACTGATTAGATTTCGGGGTCAAAGGTCATGGGCTCATTATGTATGCAAAAATAGCTTGTGAACGCATTCTCATTAGAACTGACAGATGGATTACTATTTAAATCGGGACATCTTGCAGAGCCAATGAACTGAGTAGATGTTAGGGTAATGAGGTCAAAGATCAAAGGGTCATATATGTATATGAGAAATTGCTTGTAATCACGATATTCTGAGAACCTGTTAATGGATTACAATTGAACTTGAATTTGAAAAATTTCTTCTGTTTTGGTTTGTAAAATTGCTCTATGACGGAGGCGTCATTTCGACTGCGCGCAGTCGAAGTTCCATCTAGTTCTAACTGCGCTGTTAGTTTGCACATCAAGCCCTCTGTCTGGGAAGCGGAAATTTGGTATTGGGTTAGCACTATTGACTAGTTAACAATGAAGTGGTGCTGTGCAATAAACAGTATTGCTTTAAACCCCTACTAAGTCAACATATATGTAAGAGCAAATAATTTTGAACTCATATTTTGTTTGAATACATGATCACTATGCCCAGGCCTTTGAATTGTGAAAATTTTGATCAATTTCCCGCTTCATTGTTTATAAGACAAGACTACTAGCTAATTTTGAAGAAGAAAAAAAAAATCAAGTTTGCTGAAGTACAATGTGTGTAGATCTAGATACTTTTCAGATCATTTACATAGATATATTCCTTGGTGGCTATGAAGCAAAAGATTAGCAATAGCTTTTGCATTTTTCTCTTACTTTTTCTTCTCCCTTGTTCTTTCCTTTACAGAGGGTTTTCAGAACTGGATGTGGAGGGGTTTGACATTCCTGCTACCATTTCTATTTGTAGCATACGTAAGTACATATTTATATGCATCCCCCTTTTTTTTATTATGATATACAAATAATACACAACAGTGAGGGCATTAGTAAGAATTACCCACACAAGGTACCTTTGGAGCAGTCTAACATAGCTGAGGGTGTTTGGACTGTTTTGAAGGTACAGAGTGTGGGTAATTTTACTAATACCCAAACAAAATGATGTGTATTATTTGTTTTATAAGATTATGTTTAATTTGTTTTATAATATGATTTTACTAATGACCCATCATTAGAATTGGATAATGACCGGTCATTATCCAAATTACGCGCTAGGCAAAATAAATGCCTGGTCACGTGTACGCTTTCAACCAATCATTTGATTAGGATCTACATCATCGTCTTATAAAATAATTTATTTTATATAAATTGGCACTGCCCTTGTCATATATTTCTTTCATTAGATGAGCATTTACCAAACTTAGTTGTTGCATCGCTCAAAAAAAGTCCTTCCACTATATTGAGTGAAATTTACCACAATTTTGTTAAATAAAATCTCTGTACATTTATTTGGATGAAGGTGTTTAGGTCATATGTTATAACTAGAATTTTCTTGTAACAATAGTCTTTAATGTTTCATTTTTCATTCTTATTTTTGATTTTTGATTTTTGTGTCGTTTTTTGTCTCCTACAGACTTGGCAGCTGTACAATGCATACTCACTGTATCACATTGCTAGACATCCTGAATGCAATGAATGGATGGTAAGAATACTAAGATGATGATGATGGTGATTATGACGGTGGTGGTGGTGGTGATTATGACGGTGGTGGTGGTGGTGATTATGACGATGGTGGTGGTGGTGATTATGACGATGGTGGTGGTGGTGATTATGACGATGGTGGTGGTGGTGATTATGACGATGGTGATGGTGGTGGTGATGATGGTGGGGGTGGTGATAGTGATGGTGGTGGGGATATGGTGGTGGTGATGATGATGATGATTATGACGATGGTGGTGGTGGCGATGATGATGATGGTGGTGGTGGTGGTGATGATGATGATGATGGTGGTGGTGGTGATGATGGTGGTGATGATGATGATGATGATGATGATGATGATGGGGATGATGAGCATGATGATGATGAGGATGATGATGATGGTGATGATGATGATGATGATGATGATGATGAAGAGGATAGTGATGATGATGATAAAGATGATGTGGATGATGATGATGATGAGGAGAAGGAGGAGTTCAGGCATTTATCGTACAAAAGTTCACTCTCTAAAGAAAACTTGATCACTATAATGTCAGATAAAATGATATGTTGATGTAATACCTCTCACTTGACACATGAGAGAGTTTCAACATCCTTATCTAAGTGTGTGACTTTCAAGGTTGATTTTCTATCTGATTTTTCATATCTAGGTGCCTGTCGCGAGTGTGATTTTCCTCTGCCTCTTCCTGGGAAACATGATAACGACATCTGGGGTCATTCTCACCAAATTTAAGGCCATGCAGTCGACCAGCTCAAGCCCCAAGAACAAAGGATCATGATGCAAGTCTCGGGCAGAGATCACCTGGGGTCTTTTTATTTGCTTTTCTTGGTATTGCTATCCAGTTGCAGGTACCCAGCAGATGAAAACACACACAATCAAGCTTTGATTTTAAATGAGACAAGTTCTTACTATGTTTGAAGCTGAGAAACTATTCTGAGATAAAACGTTGAAGGGATTGCCAACTGTTTTTGCAGGTAACCACAAAGAAGGTTAATAAGAGCAAAATGAGTTGGCTTTTCAAATGAAAGCAGGTTGTACCGATTGTTGAGCAAGAATATATATTGAGCTAATATTTGAAAGTGTTACCAACTATTAGCATATGAAAAATAATAATAATTAAGTAAATAAATGAATGAATGAAAATGTCAGGGGAAAAAAAGATATGCTGATTTCTAAGTGAAAACATATCCAATCAAGTTGAAGCAAAGGAACTAAATTGACCTATAAAACTTTATATAAAAAAAAAACAGTAGAACAAAACAAAGACACAAACATGGAAAAAATGCTTGAAACACTGCGCTATATTTTCACAGGGTTCATTTTGTAAAAAGATCTTACACCAAGATGAAATACATATTTTAGGAGAGTGATTTGTCCTTTAACCATTTAAAATGTAATTCCAGATGCAACATTAACTTTATATATTTTGGTTTTATTTGTACAGTAATTATGACATTATTCTCTATTTAATTAACACAAATGATATTAATATTTTTATATTAAAGGTACCAGGGTTTTGTTTTATTATATTGTATTCAGAAACACGGTTCGAACATTTTCCCAGAAAGTGAAAATTTATTCATCTCATTGTTTATGTTAAATTATAGAACCCATGTGAGTAATAGCATCGTGACCAAATGATATAATTTTATCCGTTTCGAGCCAAAAGGGCATTAACACTGTAAAGTATATGAGTTAATGCCCTTCTGGCTTCAAACGATGTATACTTCTACTTCATGAAATTATCCAACAGGATCTGATAAAAATGATTTTAGAGCTTGAGATAGTTTTCCTGTGGGTTGAGGAAGTTAAGTTCAATGTTTGTTTCCTTTGTTATTTTTTTTTTTCCCCTGTTTTTTTTCTCCCTTCAAGTAACATATTATTACGCATTTTCATCATTCCCGGTAAAAAAAAAATTGCTCTAACCAAGAATTGTAGACATTGCCTTAAACCGGTATGAAGGTTAGGTTTGTTGTATGACGCAAAGTTCTCTGGAAATTTGCTGGGGATTTGTTGAGATAAATTATGATGTTTGTATTCAGACTCGTTAACATTAAGGAGAGCTGGAATGTATAATGCTAATATTTCATGAGGGATATACTTCAGGATCTACAGTATTTTACTCTGATAGTGATTGACAGCTACTCCAGGGCCCCCATTTCACAAAACCTGTCATCAGTGACAAATGACAGTTTTTGGTATAGCTAGTAAAATCCTTGCTTCTGATTGGTTATTAGCAGATTTGTCACAGATTTTTGTCATTTATCGTTGAAAAAAGGCTTTGTGAAATGGGTCCCTGATTTTCCTTTCTCTCTATAGGGGGAGCTGAGGGGGTTGGTTGGTATTAATATTGACTGGAACTTGAAAACTGACATTGATATTTTTCAGCTGTCAAACTTTTATCTAATAATTACTTAATTTAATGCAATTCATACAAAGTGTAAGATATATGGCCCCTTCTATCAAATGCTAAGCAGTGCCTGGCAGTATTTGTAGTTATTTAGCAAAAAATCCTAAGCAGATATCAATCACAAAGTGATCATAATGATGTGCTTAAGCTCTCTCCGAAATTCATGATGTTCAAATGTAACAAGGAGAGCAGTAACCAAAATACTAGAGTAAGTAGTGCCTTTTTCGTTGGATTTGTGATTGACTTGTGAAATATGCTTGCAGTTGGTGTACAAAGTCATTGTGTGAAGGTGATTTGGGTCAGAACAAAGTATATTAATCGCATCAAACAAGATCAATATAACTTTCTGATAACGTAATGTTTTAATTCAATTGTTGCTGTGATATACTGGCATTCTTGTGAATAAGTCACTGCTCACTCACTTTGTGCATAGCGCGGTTTACCGCATGCAATGCCTATGGGAGATATCACCTCTGCATAGATCTGTGTACACACTCAATGACCAGTGGCTTATTTCAAAGCCATAAAAATTGTTTAAAAGTGATTGTTGTGCAGATTAAAAAGGGTTTGCATTAGGCTTATTTGATGTTTCAAGTTCAAATGATCCAAATTAGATATGTTTAATGAATGTTCCTAGGTGTACATTTAATTACACGATTCCTTTAACTTGTTGGATATGATTTGATGTTGGTATAACACACGTTTCTCATAGACTCCACCCGGAGTCATCTCTGCATTAGTATTCAACAGGTTAAAGGAACATGTAATAAAGAAACATTTTCAGCAGCTTACATTCCTAATTTTTATGTAGGTCATCCAGAATTATGTGGTTTTTATTCAGGGATATATATGGTGCAGAATTGAAATATTTGTAATGTGGCATTTTTTGAAAAATTATTTAGAAAATGTTACTGAAGAAATCTTGCCCCTACCATGTAAAATTCAAATCTGCACAAAATTATTATGGCAGATTATATTTATATTGTAGACATATTAATTAGCAAAAGGAATTTAAAAAACTACAAGAATTTTCATAAATTTGCTGTTATATTATTAGAGCACATGAAATGCACAGTTGCTGCACAGGTCTTGATCAGATCTTGTACTTGTTCTTTTTATTGGATTTTTTTTTTTTTTAAGCTATCCTAGCGGTTTTAATATGTGAATAAAAATTTGTTTGTATCTTGTTTCTATTCAGTTTGTTATATGGTAATAATTATTATGGAATATATTTTAAAGTATATTAACAGTATGGAATTGTGGATATATTATTTTTTTCTTTTTTTCTTTTTCTTTTAG
The DNA here is from genome assembly GCA_035222895.1 of Strongylocentrotus droebachiensis. NCBI lineage: Eukaryota > Metazoa > Echinodermata > Echinoidea > Camarodonta > Strongylocentrotidae > Strongylocentrotus > Strongylocentrotus droebachiensis. The sequence continues at coordinate 78,827 of JAVYIG010002493.1, read as the reverse complement.
GGGGGAGGGGTGATATTTAAAAAAATGCCATAGATGTCTTGTGAGTGAGTTTTGAAAATCATATATCTATGTAAATAAAAATATTTATAGATAATGAAGGATGTGCGTGAAAATATAACATTAACATAATTAATAAATTAAAGTTAAAAATGTATGTTTTATGTTTTTATTATATTGAGATTATGGCATTTAGGAGAGCGAGTGTCAAAATAATGAAAGTTATGGAGTAGAACAAAGCAGCAGAGTGATGGGAGGGAGAAAAGGAGGAGGGAGAGAGAGAGACAGAGGATGCGATAAAGAGAGAAAAGAGGAAGCAAGAGACGGGCAGATAGGGAAAAGAAACAGTTGCTACTTAGTATACCACAATGCATTACTAAAATCTCCTTCACAAAATATAAATGACTCGGAAGCACTCCCATTTTCTCAGCTTTTTATATTAATAATTTTTATTTAATACATGTATATTCATCATGTTTATATTCTTTATTTTTTATACACTACATCAACATGGTAGGATTTTCATCTTAATAAACACACTCCATAAAATGAGCAAAACTTGTACAGTTTCCATCAAAATTTAAAGCTACCATGGGGCAGGGAGGAGGTCCATATTTTCCATCAACTTTCTCACAAAAAGGAAAGAGTATAAATTGGGATTACATTAGACTTCAAACTCCAAATCTATCAGGTCAAAACCAAGGAACCACTTAGACTCTACCCATTTGAAGTTTAATACACAAATAGGAAACGTAACATTAAATAAGTGTCACATCTATTAGAATATACAAAGTGGAATTAGTCAGCACTACTTTGTGAATATTAGAAAAGTTCACATTAGAAATTATGGTGCAACAATGCAATAATAAAACCTCAAGTTGTTTTTAATTGATGTACAATGTATGTGTAGTGAGTTTCACCGGACAGGTTTTCTGCAGTGTACCATTTTATCATATTTCATACAACTGACTCCTAGATCCTAATCGAATGATTGTTCAAACGCAGTCACGTATGATTCATTTACCAAGACTATCTCGCGTCTTTTTCATGGAAAAGTGTGCAATAGCTTCCAGTACTCTCCAATGATGTTTAAGCATGTGAGGTGCAGCAGTGCGCTTAGAGGTTAGTTTTCTTTAAAATCTCTGTGTGCGCACTAAAGTACGATAAACCTTTTAAAATTTGGCTTTATTTGTCAGTGATGATGACATAAAAACTTGAAATGATTTCTTTTTACATTAAATAGCAAGGATCTATCCGCTCTTGCCGAGGCTGTTTATGCACCTATCGTTCAAAGTCGTCGGACTGAGTACGATAGGTGCATATACAGCCTCAGCAAGAGTGTGGATGAATGGTATAATGAACTCACTCGCATGCATTTGTATACTAACAAAATCTAACAGTAGAGAAACTCCAATGATTGCTGATTAGGTCAACAGACTTTGTCTCAGATACTGACAAATTCAGCTACTTGCGCAAGCACTTTCTACGATACCTAGCCCACATTTATGCTTGTGGCGAGTTCTCACATCTATCAGTAATGAATGTAGAAACCGTTTACCCAAGATTACTGCTTCTAACCAAATATTTAATAGGTAGAATAACAAGACAAGTCCTGAGGTTTATTAATACATTCAAATCACACACAGTAAAATAAGCTAGAAGAAATCTCACTCAGAATGAACATACACATGAAGGGCCCTATGTTCCAACTCCTCTCATGCTATTCAAATACTTTGTAATAGGGGTATTTACATTTATAATTTTGACAGGGTCAATAAAATAGTTGACCTTTTCATAAATTTGACTTAGCCACTCTCCACCCAGGTTTAGTAGTGGTGGTTATTTTTACCTGACTGCTAAGAAAGCATAAATGCTTGTTAGTAAGCAGCCAGAGGACTGACGGCTTTAGGTCCTCTCTGAGGGACCTGGTAATGAGGATTAATGCCTTATCAAAGGGCACTAGCGCATCGCCTTGGTTTCGAACCCGGGTCACCGGATTACAAGACCACTGCTCTACCGACTGAGCTATCGCACCTCCTCTTAGGGCACCTGGTAGGAATTGATTCCTTGAATGCTTGGAGTGCCCAAGGGTAGCTGGGCAAAAGCCAGGGGGATAATTATCATTTGTAGGCGCCTTGAGCATCCCCTGGGAGGGATTTATGTGCAACATATAAATATAGCTCCCAGTATTATTATTAGAATGCAAGGAAAAACATTGCTGAAAGTTTAAAGGAAAATAGTCGATGTTTCAGTAACGAAAACAAATGTTCATTATCAATGTAAATGATAAGTGGTTTATTCCTACTGCAGTAAAATTAACTCTGAATTGATACAAATCATATCTAAAGGAGAATTTTAAGGGAAAAACATCAATGTAATCTTGCTTTCAATCACATTTCAGACCGACCTTTAAACAAACATTCTCAAAGTTTAAACTGCACCTTCGATGTACTTCCAGCAAATATCTAGTGAAACAGTAGAGTGAGAAATATTGTTTTTGCGCACACAAGTATCTCTTGATGTAATCTACGTCAGAACATAGCTGTGTCAGAACATGCCTGTGTTGGAACTTAGCAGTAACACAGAGGCATTTCCACAAGGATAGATTATATCACGAGCATCTTATGTCTTTCACACAAAACATGACAGAAGGCTATGAAACCCAAATGTATTGCTGAAATGAAAATTTTACAGAGCTGGCATAGAAAAAAAGATGTAAACAATAGAGGGTGTGATTCTTTGTTGTTGGTGGTTATTTTACCTGACTGCTAAGAAAGCATAAATGCTTGTAAGTAAGCAACCAGGCGGCCGACGGCTTTAGGTCCTCTCCGAGGGACCTGGTAATGAGGATTAATGCCTTACCAAAGGGCACTAGCGCATCGCCTTGGTTTCTACCGACTGAGCTATCGCGCCTCCTCGTTCTTTGAATAGTATTTTTACAATTTAATCATACTGTATAGACTGTGTTGAAAACAAATTAAGAACTGTAAATTAAATGACAGCACAATTCAATAGGTATTGAGACAAACATATTTTATTCAAAATTTGGAACTTCACCACAGAGTGATGTACTGTTTAATATCTGATCAAAACATTAATTTTTTGACCAACTATTTCTCTAGATACATTTGAATTTACCTTTATCTCATAAGGAAATTTCACTCCCCTTTTGTACTTCACAAATACAACTTGCAGCTACATGTATTAATACAAATACAAATTGCACACTAATATAAATCATTAGTCTTATCTTCGATCCATTTTTAAAGCTATAAAGAAATATTCTGGGAACAAGATTTCAGAAATTTGCCCTCTGATAAATATTTTATATGCTATGTGAAAATCTAGAAAGAGAGAGAGAGAGAGAGGAAAACATGAAAGTATACTATAACGCATAAATATGCTGCAAAGAAGAGTATGAATAGAGGCAGCACAACACAAAGGTTTTATTTTTGAAGCATACATATAAGTGGAATAATATTTGACATAATATGCTAGCATACAGGGAAAAATATTTAATTATTCATAAAGCAATATATTTTGCTTTTATCACTTACATAAGATGTCACTATGCAACTGAGAGAGATAGAGAGAGAGAGAGAGAGAGAGAGAGAGAGAGAGAGAGATGGGTTCTAGTTATAGATAAAAACAGACATAGACAAATAGAGAGATAAACACAGAAATACAGTCAGGAGTGAGATAAACAGAGTGAAATAGAGAGATGGAAGTTGGATGACACAGAGCATGGGGGAACAAGAGAGAGAAACAACAGGCAGGCAGTTCACGCCGTTTTCTCACACACTATTTATTCATACTTTGAGTATACCTGTGGCAACATACACATGTACATCCCTCTCTCTCCCTCTCTCTCTCTCTCTCTCTCTGTAGTGTTCCATAAGCTGTTCCAATTCATTTCTACCCAAAATAACAAAGCTGTTGTCTTCTACACCCAACTCACACTACTGTAAACGCAGAACTATTTGTGATAATTCATTTTCGTGGATTTCGCGCTAAACTTGGTGTCTGCGAAATTTAGAACCCGCCAAAATATAAACATGACTTCTTATGCGTGTTCTGAACGGGCTGAATTTGGTGCGACGTGAATTTAAGAACCAGCGAATATGTTTTGGGGTTGCTCAGCGCAAAACACTAATCGCGCGAAAATAACAGCGTTTACAGTATTGCCATAACCAAAAAGAACAAATAATATGCGAGCTAGGGAATATTATGATCCAGACTTGTACATTTCTTGAAACTGAGTTACAGAATCAATATACTAATTTTAAATATAACAACATTCAAAGGGGTGCGAGAATAGATAATACAGCAAAAAATGGATTTGTACTATAGATTGTGTCACAAATTGATATTACAAAATGGAATTGCAATAGTAAAAAGAAATAGTGTCATATATGTCAATGGGGCAGAATTCAATATGAATACTTATGTTGGGATAATATTAGAGATAAGACTTAAAACACTGGGAATTATACCTACCGGTATATCAAAAAGATCAGGACAAACATCATACTTCAACCTTCCACTACATAACAGATAATTAACTATCTATAAACCTCTAAAAAAAACTCCCTGTGCATGGCTACGCCAAAAGTTATACAGGGAAATTACATCATATAGAAGAGATAATGATTTGGTGTCGTTAAGTTTTTTTTTCTTCATCGTACAGTCGATGCTCACCAAGCTTTGCGAAAAAGTACGCGCCTAAAACGGCTGCCCGGTGAGCATCTCCATATTAACACAGACAAACAAACATTATCATATAATCTTTCGTTTATTTCAGATTAATCAAAGTTAATCTCTCACACCGAAGGAAGGATAAAAGTGGAACGACCCTCATATCGAGACCGTCCGTCAGAAAGTTTTTCGTCATATACATCCCCTACCTCTTTAGGAGTAACTCACAAATCCAAAGCTGCGTCTATCCATATCCACATCCACATAATATAATCACATAAGTTCACATGGTAGAGTCTCTGAGAAAAATCATCTCCATACGAACATTAACAATCTTCATATCTTTATATTCCTTCTAAATCCAACACATTTTTAGCATAACCTTTACTCTTAACATCTGTACTCCAATGATATAAGCTCTCCGTCTATTTGTTCTAATATATTCCTTTTATTCTGAGTGCAATGCTCATAATCATCTCACAAGTTTCATAAATATGCCTCTCAAAGAATTTGGATTCCAAGATGTCGTCAAACAACTGGATATCTGATCCTCCTTTGCAAAGATCCTCTCGACCGCACCATCCGCTGCTTGAGCCGCTCAAGTAGTTTTCCACCACTACACAAAAATGGAGACAAACCACGCATCTCTGCAGCTGAAAATCCACTGATCGTTTTTGCGAACGGGAAGAAAAATACGCAGACGGAGAAAAAAGGAGAGACTTTCGTCGGAGTTCACATCAAAATATATCAGGGCAAATGTTCCATTCCTGCTTGTCCTTATTATTCCAGTACTCCCCTCTGTATTGATACGCCATGGATTTTGTGAGCTGGTCCATCCGTCGCTCAAACCACACTGGTCGGTAGCCTTCAAACGGTTTACCTGAGAATGGGGGGAATTGAGGTGGAAAGAATGAGTTAATATTGGAGATCAAATAGGGTCAAAATATGCTTTTAGTAAAATAGGATGGAAATTTAGAGCCCCACTGCACAACTTATAGTTACTTGCACCGTCTATATGGCAAACAATGTCTCATCGGTGACCAATGATCCCAATGATCCTCTTTTTCTTATGTTAATTGAGAGCTGATTTGATGAGATAACCACCTGTCAGTGACCATGCAGGGAGGTCTAATCCCTCCTGGCCAAATTAGTGCAGTGGGGCTTTAAGGATACAGAATTGTTCACCCAAGTTTGCATCTAACTGATGTTCTCTGGACCAAACAAGTATGTGTGGTAATCTAGGCAGTATAACAAGAAGGAGACACTACTACAAATATTCTTTAGAGTCGTGATAGAATCAACTTATCTTTTTCTCCATCTTAAATGACATTGATCAAATTGGAAAGGCCAACAGAAAAAAAAAAAAGGATGAAAGGGAAACCTTACTGGGTAAAGATTCAAATTGATCTTCCCACCCCTCTGTTAAAAAAAAAAAAAAAATAATAATAATCTTCACCAGTCAAGTCTGAATACGAAAAATTCTGATATGAATCAGAGTGGAATAATGTCAAAGATCAAAGTCTTGCACTTGATATAAATACTAAATGTTAAACTTTGACCCTTTCTCTTTTTTTAAAAGTCAGTATATGATAAACATTAGGGTCAACGTAACAAGTCATAAATTGATCTGGATTCACAGTTCAAGTTGATCTGTACAAAAATTCTAAGCTTATTTTCTCAAAGTTGACCTGTACAGAGAGCCAAAGGTCACGTGTCAAGGGTGAGCCGTAAAGAGTCAAAGGTCACAGTTCAATGGTGAAATGTAAAAGGTTCAAAATTGATCTGGATTCACAGTTCAAGTTGATCTGTACAAAAAGGCAAAAAGTCATTGCTCAAAGCTGACCTGTACAAAGAGCCAAAGGTCACATGTCAAGGGTGACCCTTAAAAGTCAAAGGTCACAGTTCAATGTAACAGTTATTCAATGATCTCCATACCTGCTTCTGCAGCAGTGGCTGCTTCCGATTCCCTCTTTTTTCTCTTCGACCTCTGCTTGTCCTCTAGCCTGAGTTTCTCCTGGTTGGCCTCCTCCCAGTATCCCGTCTCCATCAGCCGCTGGTCTGGTCGGTTCCTGCTGTCCGTGGGCGCCACGTGGTCCTCGGGCTCGTTCATCGTCACGGCCAGCTCGTTGAAGTTGTACATCAGCTCGCAGTTTGGCCTGTTTAATAGGAGGGAGTTTTGATATAGGAATAAATGAATGGAATTGTACAGACTCTCAAGGCTCTATACAGGAATTATATGGCTTTGTTTTATAACCTGTTGAAGAGACCAGGGACCCGTTTCACAAAGCCTTTTTCCACTGACAAAAATCAGTGACAAATCTGTTGATAACTAATCAGGAGCAAGGATTTCAGTAGCTTATAACAAAAACTGTCATTTGTCACTGATGACAAGTTTTGTGAAACGCACACCTGTGCCCTTTTTTATAAATGTTTGCAACTGACCCGAATCAATTGCAAGTCCTCTAATTAAATCGCAAATTTGCAGTTTCCTATCTCTTACAAACATAATTTGATTGAATTTGATTTGAGTTATATTCTCGCCATGAAAACCTGTACTTTCAAACAACATTTAATATGTGTTTGCATAAGAATGGATATTAGCGGCTAACATTATTTGTTTGCTTCTTTCAAGTGGAAGGAAACACCACGCAGGGAAAACAATATTTGAACAATTTCGGGGGCTACTTTTCAAAGCTTGCTTGCATGAAAATAACACTCTTAAAGTTGTTTTGCATTGAACTCTATGCAAATTTTGGGGCGCTCTTTTATGACTTTTGGGGGCTCTTTTGGCCATTTCGGGGGGCTGATCCACGCTGAGAGACTTACATAGGAGGGTTCCTTTGCCAGAGTACTTTGGTTGCCCCGCAGTTATAGACCGGCTTGCCCCGGCCAGACTTCTCTATCGTGATGTTCTGCACCTCTGCGTACTCCATCTTCTTATCCCATGTTCCTGATAACACGAATTTGGCTGTATTGTTGCTGTCCATGATCACACCAGTTACCTACACAAGACAAAGGTAAAATGAGACAGTGAACATAGAGTGACACTGAACATTATATAGGGCGGTGGGGGTAATCAAGGGAATATGTAAATTTTTTAACAACAAAACCTTACATTTGGGTTCCCCTTCAGGGTCCTGTTTAAGGCTTGTTCGGATATGATGCAGCAAAACTGTGTTTTTTTTTTTAATATGATGATTTTAAGTGTAATACAAGTCACATTTATGTATCTTATAACACAGAGCTAAGTAAATACGCACAGGACATTTGTTGTGTGCAGTTACCTTTCATTTACCCATTCCAAAAAAGATGCAGCAGCTTTTGCAACAGTTTACCGGGTCAGATCTGAGCTGACTTTTAGACATGTCTTTATCCATTGAGACATTGTTATTCTTTCTTTAATAAAATAAGATTCTCTGTGTCTTATTTTATCTCTAACTTTGGGGCTACAGGTGGCTAAGCTCCATGCTGCCACACTAAAGTGCAATAACCTGTGCTACTGTGTACAGCTCCGTTCACTACACAAAGTATGCAAGTGCGCTGCGCACACACATGTACATGTAGTGTTTGTGTACGAATGCCAAAGGGCTAGATTAAGGTTCGGGCGTCACAGTGACACACCCCCATTCCACTGAAATCTGAATACATATCTTCCCCCCGAGAGACACCACCTTTCACCTTTAAGATAGTAAGGCTGTGCACAACAGTGTAATGAGGTACCCGAGTACACTCCCAGGCTTACAAGCGAATACTCGAATATTCGGACGCAATGTTTTTTTATAATTTTTTTGATTTTTGTTGATTTTTTTTTGTTGTTGATTTTTTTTTAATTTTTTTAATTTTTTGCCACCACCATACCACTGATGCAGTATTCCAGTATCGCCGAAAACGCATGCAATTTTACTTCGAGTTGCAGTTGAAGGCGCCGATTTAATAATAATAATAACAGTAAACAATGCTGTTTTAAAAACCAAAGATGGCAGAATAATCCATTGTCCTCCAAGTCCAAACAGAAATCTGGACATTTGGTCCCAGTTTCTGAGTGGTGAGTTTGACAGTGCTTGAGTTGGGAAAAAATTTTACCGGCGGCGGCCGCTCTCCCTGGCACGGGTAAGCGTGGGCCTGGACATTTTTTTTTTTTTTTTTTTTTTTTGCGGCTGAATATTCGGGTATGATTTCTCGTACCCGAGTAGTTGTCAACCGTGCGGGTACTTAAGCATTCAACTACCCGTCGCAGCCTTATAAGATAGTCACATTTCAAAACATTGTAAATGGCTCACCTTCCTTGGAACATCTCTAGAAAAGTAGCTGGTTGGTTTGAAGTTTAGTCGACAGACATCTTTGGTTGTATGATTGAGAAGCTCGCATTCACCAGACTGCATAAAAAAAGAAAGGGACAGAACAGATGACTTCAAAAATGCATTCAATTTCGGGACTTCTCATTTCTTCATAACTGCATAAACTTCTCTCACCAGATTGCTTTTGCCAATTCTAGAACAACTGCCTCTTGGTTTATTATCCCCATACAACTGTCTTTCTGAAAAAGCTATCCCATAAGGAAATCACCCCCAGAAAACCTACTCTCCAGACAACTACGTCCCCCCCCCCTCGAAATGCTTACCCTCTAGAAATCAGCATCTACAATGATTACCCTAATACCCTTATCCTCCAGGGAACCTACCCTATGGTACCACTGTAAGAGGCCAACAGGGAGAATTTATAAGGGTATATTGTTTGAGGTTCTGGGGTGATAAACAAGGCGTTGCGTCATCGTCATCATCATCACCACCACCACCACAATCAACCACAAGTCTCTTACCTGGTCTACCCATAATTTGCCTACGATGATGTTATGGACGGTGACAGTGACTCTGGTATAGGTGTAGTGACTGCCAGACTTCTTGAAGGAGATGTGGGCGGTGCCCTGAGGGAAGATCTGGAGGTACTTTCCCCTGAACTTGCTGCTGATGGTCGTCTCCATCCACAGAGTCCAGTCCTTGCTCTCTACATGGAAGGCTGCTGCAGGCGGATGGTGACTCACCTAGAAAATACAAGTTTGGGTTGGCACAGAGTTAGAATCAAAGGGTGGTATTCTCGAAAGCGTACTAACTTTAGTCCATGGTTTAATCCACTGACTAAGTATGGAATGCCAAGTGTCTATATAAATATGTTTTTGAATAATTTAGTCTGTCACTAAATTAAAATAAAATGTAATAACATATTTAATCAACAACAATATAACTATGATACAATTATGTTATCATGGTAATTTAGGGACATATCAAATTATTCAAAAATATATTCATATGGACACTTGGCATTCCATACTTAGTCGGTAGATTAAACCATGGATTAAAGTTAGTCTGCTTTCATGAATACCACCTTAAGTTTTCCATGGAGCAAAATTGTAATCAAAGAACATGATGACACAGACTTGTGCCCAAGAAATGTGCTCTAAGGCATTTTCAACAGCCTCTCGTATCGCCAATAACAATGTGTGATTTGAGGAATAAACAATGCAAGATGGTGAAATAAGGTTGGTCAGGCAATCCATAGAACATGTAGCCCCACATGTGCATTTATGTGTGGTTGCTTTTCAGTGCATAAAAATCTTCTGCAAATTTTCTTGATCTCATAATTCACATTTTTCCTTTCCAAAGAAGGGTCTTGAAAACAATTTCAAATGACAATAAGTCTCTTTCATACTAAAGTTTCACAAGTAGAATATTAAAGAAGGATTTCGCATCAAAACATCACATGGCAAATCAATGAAAAATACTATAGCAATCAATTGTAAAAAGTTAGAGGTGAACATCCTCTAAACAAGGCCACCATTTGAAGTTATTGTATAAACTGAATATTCTTTGTATGTACATGTATATATACTTGTAAGTTTATTTGCATTTGCTGTGTTTTTTATGAAAATGGAATGAATAAACGAATCCTACCTGTTCACTTATTGCTCTCCACCCTAAATCATCCGTCCTATCGCACTCAAACGTCTCTCCTAGGAGAGGATTGAACGGCTTGGTCGTGCGCACCGACGTCTCCGCGTACGCCGACGTGATGAAAGCGGCCACGTACGCCATCTCCTCGCATGTGTCGTCGCACTGGGCGGCCATACTGAGGAGATCGCTGTAGAACATGTCCTCCGTCAGCCGCTGTAGCATGGACAGCGGCTCGTTAAAGTTGACCTAAGGTTAAAAAGAGAAAGATGAGGGTGAATTGGTGAGGTGTTTGTTTGTGTGATTTGATATATGATATGATATGATAAATGATCTAGGAGAGTTGTATGATATACAGTTAATAACTAAATAATTCATACCCACACCAAGTTTTGGAATTTTTTAAGTGAGAGAAAAATTTATGTAGACATAAATTTGACCCTATATCAAATTTAAACATTTGAATAATTGAAGAACATTCTGTAATAAAAACCCATACCAGGGTTATCCTATAATTTAAAAAAAAGTACAACTATAGGAGAACAATAATGTTTTGGGAAGGCCTAAAAGAACTCTTTAAAATATGACGAGTCGAGAGAAGAGTCTTTAAAGGATATATTTACCCTTCCCCCCTAAAAAGAGGGGGCTGAAATGAAGAGAAAAACTTCTTTTTACACTGCTATCATGTTTTATAAAAAGTGGGTTAGGAAGAACCAAACACTATAATATAAACACTATTTTAACCTTTAACATACAGAATTAAAAAAACTACAGATATAACAGCATTTGGAAAAACGGTATAGGAGTTTCCCAGAACTGATTTAGAATTGTTAGCCACCCACCTTGTTTTAGAAAGATCAAGAGAGGTATGTATTGAAAACTACTGACTGGGTAGTGGGTACAATTTCATAGATGGGGGAATTTCATAGATGGGGGACATTGACCGATGATGTGGTTTAACATCAAGCATAGGCCCATATGTAAGTGGAACACTGCAAAATTCTCATCCATAATACAGGTCCAATGCTGACAACAAAATGCCTCTCCACTCATCATGGAGTCATGGTCAATTTCTCTTAATATAATTCAACTATCGTTCATTTACGATTCAACTATTGTTCATTTACGATGTAGCAACAGCCTCAAGAGAGCTCTCTAAACCACTCATGACTCTGACTAAGTTGCGGCTTAACTTCAGTCGCATGTCCAATCTCTAGGGGCATTTACACTGTCATCCAAACACGCCAAAAAATGCCAAACCGGAGCCTGGCCGCGATGTTACCAAGGGCAACTACGCATTACCGGCAGACATGCCAAGCCCGAAACATTCCAAATCGAAGTGTGATCTTTTGGCGTGTTTTGGCGTGTTTTGGCGTGTTTGGCAAGTATAAACGCTCGCAGCTGTAACATCGCGATGTTAGGTGACGTAACTTTAGAAGCGGAGCTAGATGTCGTCCTTAAAGAAAATGATAGAACGATATATACAAAGAATAACATAAGAGAAGGTGATAGAAGGAAGAAACAAATAATAACATAAGGAATAACATAAGGAAAGACAGAAAGAGAAAGTGATAGAAGGAAGAAACAAAGAATAACATGAGGAATAACATAAGGAAAGACAGAAAGAGAAAGTGATAGAAGGAAGAAACAAAGAATAACATGAGGAATAACATAAGGAAAGACAGAAAGAGAAAGTGATAGAATGATAAAAAACAAAGAATAACATAAGAGAAGGTGATAGAAGGAAGAAACAAAGAATAACATAAGGAAACACAGAAAGAGGGAGTGATAGAATGATAAAAAAAACAAAGAATAACATAAGAGAAGGTGATAGAAGGAAGAAACAAAGAATAACATAAGGAAACACAGAAAGAGGGAGTGATAGAATGATAAAAAACAAAGAATAACATAAGAGAAGGTGATAGAAGGAAGAAACAAAGAATAACATAAGAAAACACAGAAAGAGGGAGTGATAGAATGATAAAAAAACAAAGAATAACATAAGAGAAGGTGATATAAGGAAGAAACAAATAATAATATAAGGAAAAACATAAGGAAAGACAGAAAGAGGGAGTGATAGAAAGAAGAAACAAAGAATAACATAAGGAAACACAGAAAGAGGGAGTGATAGAATGATAAAAAAACAAAGAATAACATAAGAGAAGGTGATAGAAGGAAGAAACAAAGAATAACATAAGGAAACACAGAAAGAGAAAGTGATAGAAGGAAGAAACAAAGCATAACATAAGGAAACACAGAAAGAGAAAGTGATAGAAGGAAGTGATAAAGAATAACAAAAAAAGATAGAAAGAGGAAAGTGTTTGCATCGGAGTGCCGCGCATGCGCATTACCAACTGAAACACGCCAAAACATCACTGAGCTTTTCAGTCGGTGATGTTTCCGCACAAGTGTAAACGGGTGCGCGAAACATCGCGACTTTCCAAAATGAGGTATTTGACAGTATAAATGCGCCTTCTTTCGGCGTATTTCAAGTACCATTCTTTAAATATGTAGAACTGGTCCCGAAGGGGAACTTCAAAGTGCTTAATGACTTCCTTTGACAAAAAAGCTCTTGTAATCTCTACTTTTCAGAATGAGAGTAAAAGACCACTATTAAACTACAGTCAAACCTGCTCTAGTGACCACATTTTTGTTTCCATTGCAAATGGTTTCTCATTGAAACATGTACTAAAGAAACCTGTCTACAAAGACCACCTGTCTCCAAAGAACACTTTTTTGTGTTTCCCTTGGGCAGTCGCTATACACAGGTTTGACTACTAGGCAGTCATCTTGAGTTTGTTCCTGTGTTGTGCTGTGCTGTGCTGTGCTGTTATGTAAGACTTTAGAATACATGTTTTCAAAATTTCTGTTAATTAAGTGCAAACTGAATCGTCTCTCAAATTCTTTAATAGGACAACTCACAGGTGAGAAAGATCTCAAATGACATAGAAAGGAAATTATTAAGCGAAACAAGTCTATGTAATATTCTTCTCAGAGAGTAGCTTGAAACAAATGCATGAGTCCTTTACAATGTTAGTTAATCGGTATGAGCCAATGCATTCCAAAGCTGAATGAATTCACAACGCAAGATCGCAAAAAGATTCTGAGTGTTACATAAATCAAGGAGAGGTTTCCATTGTAAAACGGCTTCTTAGAAAGCCAAGCACTCCTTCAGAGTTTTGCTTCTTCAAGTTACATCTCCCTACTGTGAGCCACAAGAGGTGGATTGCTATGCATTTATGCCTGCCGTACGCTAGGTTCATTTCCATTAGCCCAAACAACCTGAAGTTGGGATATTAGCCCGTTCAGCGTTCTCAAGGAAAATGTCTTTGTTATCAAAGGCATTGTTTAACAATTTTTCGAATTTTACGAATCTGAGATACATGGCGCTACGTGTTATCAGTGTCTGTGATATGGTAAAATATTGAAGCCCTACAAAATTTGCGCTTAAAAATGATCATGAAGTGCCTCAAAAAAGTAAAAAAGATTTGAGTCACCGGTTTTACCATACTTATTTTCCTCCAATAGACGGTAGTGTAATGAAAGCCGTTTGGAAAACAGTTTTTGAAATTCCGAATTCAAATCATAAATGTCTTGATACCGGTAATCAGACGGGCGATCGGCTTGTAAAAGTCATGGGATTCCTGACTGACCTAAAGTTTTATAAATGATTGCAGCATGAGCTAAATTCAGGGTTTTGTTTAGAATCTGAGACAAAGATGAGGAGGATATTTTTAATGTATTTGTGTATGTATATGTGTGAGCGTGCATGTGTGTTTGTATCATGTTATTTTAAAGTTTTTAAACTGTATAATTTATGTGTAGTTTGTTTTTCTTTTTAAGGCCCCACCACAAGCAATTTGCTTCTAAGGGTGTCCTTTACCGTATTATGTTTACTATGTTACTCATTTGTATGTACATGTTTCATTTTTATGGTTAAAATAAACTGAACTGAAGATACCCAATCCCTTTAAAAGTCCCCCTACTCCATTAGTATATTAAGTCGAGCTATGCCCACTTGCTTTTAAAATTAGCTCAAGCTCTAGAGCACAGCACACAGTCTGAATGGATCCTTAGTGATGAATTAACCCACAAATTGGCCAAATTGCAGGCTGTTTCCGAACAATCACAATTTGGGGGACAATGAGAACAAGCCCATCGGAAGAAGTGACCTGAAAATGCAGATGGGAGGTTTGGTGGGATGCAAGCACAAGGCAGGCGGACGTACGAGAGCGTGGGTGGCAAGATGTAGGCTACAGTTTAAATCATTAGGCATTCTTGGATTATTCAAGACTTTGCCGACACCATCATCCAGATAACAGTTTAATGTACTTGTTCTACACTTGTACAGATGTGTGGGAATAATTGCAAATTCAATTTCCTATTTTGCAATTTAAAATTGAGGGATTGGGAAGAGAGGATTGAGAGATGTAGGCTACAGTTCAAATTATGATGTATTTTTAAATCTTACTTCAATTTTGTTCTCTTCTTTTTATTTTTCTCCCTATCATTATCATTGTCATTTATATTGTTGTTTTCATTGCTACTATCACTGTCATTGTATCTTTTCAGTTCTAATTTATGTTTAACTTAATTACTATTATCATAATCTTCATCATCATTACATCACCATCATCTTCATTAACACTTTCATCTTTATATCATCAACATTTTCATCAATGTAATTATCATCATCATCATCATTCAATTATAACTATCATCATTACTGTAGTAATGAGTATAATTGCTATCATAATTATCATCATCATCATCATCATCATCAACAATGTCACCATTGTTACGATTACTCTCATACACATTTTTGGGGTTACAATTATTACCATTATCATTATCATGATTGTCAATATCAAATGGAAGAAAGAGAAGATTTCTTTTTTTTTTCTTTTTCTTTTTCTTACCGGCATGGGTATTCTTGAGAGCTCTTTGCCGATGCAATTCTTGATGATGCTCCAGAGACTCAGACTCTGGTTCGGTTTCTCAGGGATCTTCTTGCGCCTCTGTTTCACCATCGGACCGACTTTGGGCTGTGTCTTCAACCGGTTCGGTAGCTGTAAACAAAAAACACAAGTTCAGATCTCTATAATTAGTGTGTGCTGCAAATTGGCCACAGGATTGGTCTTCCTCAAGCCAAGTTTTAGTTCTTAGAAATAACTTAAAGCCTGTCTGTACTAGTTTGGCCAGGGGGATTAGACCTCCCTGAAAGGTCACTGACAGGTGGTTATCTCATCAAATCAGCTCTCAATTAACATAAGAAAAAGGGGATCATGGGGGACCAACAGGCACCGATTAGGCAAGTAGCTATAAGTAGTGCTGTGGGGCTTTAAGATAACGTCGGCTGTCCGCAGGAGGACCATAAGAGGCAAGAGCTATGTATTGCCGATGGCAGCCTTCCTTCTTAGGAACAGCAGACAACAAAAATCATTTCACCAGAAATTTGCCTCAGGATTGGTTCGTCTTCTTCAAGCTAAGTGTCTCATTTCTATAATTGCTTCCTCAAGCTCCAAGTCGTTATACATGTAGCTCAAACACAAATTTGTATTGTTCCCAAAAGAGTTTGTCAGATCAATAAGAATTACAGAACAGCCAGATGCTGATAAGTCTGTAGGCTGCAAATTAGGTTTCCCTTTTTTCCCCAAGTTTCTTTACAGCACTTCATTTTTTTCCATGAATACATTAAGTTAGATTTAATTTCCCTTTAATTGAAAAGCAGCATGAAGCCAGTATTCTAAATTACCACCGTTTTCTTTCCCTTGGAAGCAGAGGTGAAAAATATTTAAAAACACCTGGTTGTGTATACTGAGCTGGGAGATTTTGCCAGGCATAGCGCCAGGTGGAGTGGCATAAATTGATTTTTTTTTTTTAGTGCGGTTAATACACCGTTAATTACGGTAATACCTCATTTTTTTAAGCATCAAAATCATATCATTTATGCAGACACGACTTAATATTTATTACGTCTGATTCTTTAAGCTTTGAACTCGTCTTTCAGTATAAATTAACTGTTATACCTCAGTTATTTCGAGAAGAGTGATGACAGACTAACAAACGGCCAATCACAAATGACACAATGGCCAAATATCAGTCAGTTTGAAATCGGTTTGGTGGTGTAACTGAAGTACATGTATAACAATAATTGATGAACTCACATTGTTTCCCTCATCCAATTTGTTAATCTGGACCACTGCTTCTACCCCCGGCTGCATCTCTTCTCCACTGCTGGCTTCAGTGCTTGCCACACTCCCCTCACTGGGCGTTCTCCTGTAATAGATTCAAACATGACAAGATTTAGAGTACATGGGACTGTATATAGTCGATGTCAGAGATTCAAACATGACATGATTTAGAGTATATGGGAATGTGGTAATGATCGGACACTGATATCAGGAATTCAAACATGACACAATTCAGTATACACAGGCCTGTAGTCGATGTCAGAGATTCAAACATGACATGATTTAGAGTACTGTATATAAATAAAAATATCTGAATTACACCGATATCAGAGATGCTAACATGATACTATTGTAGAAATAAATAGACACAAATAGAAGGATTTCAAGCACTACACAAGTTTCAGTATATGCAAATCTAACAAATGATCAGATACTGAAAAGCCATGCTATATTAATGAAATGTAACATTAAACAGAGGTTTGTCAGGCATTGTTTCACTACATAGTACAGCGTTTTGTTTTGGTTAATTTGCTGTGCAAGTGTTGTACAACAATATGCCCCCCTTTGCTACATTGTTCATCACAATCTTTATGTTAAAATCTTCCTCTCATGTGAAAGGATGACTAGACTAGATACTTCCTTCCTTCTTTTTGTTCTTTTGTAATTATCACAGTTTGCTTTTTATTCCTTTATATGTGATTATTCCAATTTGTTACATGTATTTCTTTTACACATATACTGTGAATACATTACAAATATAACAAATATATATTGCTTTTGATACAAAGCATATATTTTATATCCTTTATAGGTGCTTTTCATATAGCGAATAAAGAACAAATGACTAGGTTTACCTGTGATGCAGATTAGAATTATCTCTTGGCAGTTGAACCGAGGTGGTGAACTGAAATTGCTCTATGGCATCAAAGAACTCGTTCTCGTCATCGTCGCTGTGATCCTCCTTGCTTTCGTCAGAGTTTCCTACAGCAAGATACAACAAAAGATCCAGACGTAAGATCACCGCCTGGATATGCAGAATGGACGAGGAGAACAGAAGTCCTACAAGATTTGACTTTGATTCCAATAAAATGACGTCCAAGTCCAACAATTTCTATCTCATCTAGACGATTATAATTAAGAGAAGTCCTAAAAAATCTTACTGGGATTAATCCCTCCCTCACGTACAAACATAAAGAAGAAAAAAAGAAAATGAAACTATACAACATTGGTGCATTAAAGCTATAGTTCTGCAATACGTAATCCACTATGCGGTGTATATTACAGTAGTTACATGCATTATGTATGTGTGTGTTTTTAAGCATATCCAACAAAATCTTTTATCAGAGATCCAAGGATACAATTCATCCAAGTATGAATAAGTATTCTTGATGTAAACTCCTATTCATTCATGAATGAGATTAGTCCTAAACTGAACAGACTGACAGAGCTAGACATAAGAGGGAAAAGACAATGGATGCTCAATAATTGCTCATGCGTACAAAGTGTAAAGTCTCTATACTATTTCCTCCTACTCTTTCATTCCTCAGATTGAAGGACAGACAGACTGTCGTCACACAAGGTACAGACGGACAGTCATCACACAAGGTACAAACAGTGCTGACACGTACCAGAGAAAATCTTCCTGATGTAAACTCTTTATTCCTTCATGTACAAGTATTCCAAAGGCAAACGGACAAAGAGTTGTTACACGCAGAATAACCAGTGCTGACACGTACAAACAGACTAAAACTGAAGCAATACGAACAAGGCACAGACAGAGAGTTGTAACACGCAGAATAACCACTGCCGACACGTACAAACAGCCTCAACTGAAGCAATACGAACAGTTCAACTCAGCTCAAACACACTGCCGGCTTTTACTTTGTAAGATTATCCTGCCACACACATTAACAACTGAAACTTGCTAGTCAAAATAACTCTCCAGTTTGGTTTCCTTCGTGGATCAAGCCAACACAAAACCCACTTAATCTTTTTCGCATAGCCCTCGTGATAAAGGCAGGATGCACGTGCCAGAGGTTATAAGAGACGAGCAAAGTATTGCAGGAAACAGACAGTCTGCCCTTCCTTCCTACATTAAAAGTTTTAAATAAAGATTGATTCTTCAAGGCCTATCAGACTTGAGTACATTCTCACCCACAAATAACTTTCGATTCCTCCCCCCCCCCCCTCACACACACAAATCTTAGACTATACTCTCACCCATACATAATATTTAATATCTAAAGATTTTAAAAAACAATCTGCGACTAATTTTTCACAAAATTATAACTGAAACACTGTTTTAACTCTCAACATTAGAGAAACAAGGAAATAAATTCTTTGGTAGAGTTTCCTGATTTCTAGAGAGTTGGACAAATCACAGATATTGTAGATTCTATTTTTAGAATTTATTTGTTTGACATTCATCTGCTCTTTGACTAAAAGTAATTTGAGCTTGTTTCAGAAGTATTGCATTGCAGAGAGAATATCTTTGATCAAATAACAATATCTATTTTAGTGAATAGATGATAAAAATAGCAATATTAAACCTTCATAGTATTTTTTATCTTAATGATGCTGATAATCCTTTTTATTTCAAGAATAGATGGATTTTTAAAATATATCGATTTGGAATTGAATGGAAAGGAAATCAGGGGGAGGATTATTCTCCTTGAAGGGGAAGTCCATCATGATACCAACTTCATTTGTATAAATGCATGAAACTAAACAGCATGTCAGTGAAGTTGGAAATCATTGATAAGGATAAAATACTTTTTTTTCAAGTTTTTTTTGGGTGGGGTTCAGAGGCTTTTTTCAAATTGTGTTTACCGGCATAACAAATGAAAAAAGTGTCAAACATTTGTATTTCCTCCAAAGAAAATTTAATCTTAAACGTAGCCTGTTACATATGATTGGACACATGTCTCTACTGCCCAGAAAATTTTAACTTGACATGTAGAAAGAAACCACTGGTATCAATACTGGCACTTTTGTGACATTCTGAGCACTTCATAGTAATACATGTAAGAAATTCGGCATGATGTTATATACACACCACGCTCAATGTAAATTTGAAGCAATTTGAACAGACCAGGCAATGACAGCTCAATAATTATTGGAGGTGATACTATGATCATCTGTACAAGGTCACAATCATCTTCAAGTGTTTTTGTGATGATCTAGATCGTTTCCCAATGTGTAGTCTGAAACTGAAGACTCTGTATAAATAATTGAATGTTCTTTATTTGAATTCATTACCAAAACATACAATATTACACAAAACTAGTTGAATGATGAAGTATATATTCCATAAAAAAGAGCTAATGGCATTGAATAACATTGTACCACATGCTCAGGCAGACATTTTTCTTTCCATCTAAAACACTGATGAGTACTTATTTAGACTTCATGAGTATTTTGATGCCATATTTCCACCATTTCAATTACAAGAAATACAGTGAAATTAAGGCAAAGGAATGACTCAGTTTTGCCTTTGGACATAAAGACCAGGGAACCGTTTCACAATGCCTTTTTTTTTCAATGACAAATGTCAAAAATCAGTGACAAATCTGCTGATAACCAATCAGGAGCAAGGATTTTAGTAGCTTATAACAAAAACTGTAATTTGTCACTGATGACAAGTTTGTGAAACGCCTCCCAGGTTTACATCTGTAAAAAAATGAAGTTGAATCTTCACATTGATATGACTTACTATTCACTGTGATAATTCACTGCTCTTTATTTTCTTTTATAAATTTATTGAAAATATATTGAATAAAATAATTGGGAAAAAATCATACAAAATAATATCACTAGGATACCCTGTTAGCAATAGCCCAGAACAAATAAGGATAATAATTCAATTTTTGAGCCTGGTTAGTCTTACACATCCTTCCCTGCAGCAAGCAGAGATATTTGCCTGTATAACCTCGGTATTCTTTGTCATTACTCAAGATGCGTAAGATATAACTTTCATAGCTAAATATAGTCCTGCTGGGGGCACAACTACTTTTAATGGTATTACACAAATATAATCCCCTTTCAGGGCAGACAAATATAGAAAGTAGTCTCTGTAACAAAGAGGAAGGGATGTAAAAGGAGAGAGGGGAAGAGGTGAGAGAAGAGAGGAGAGAGGAGAGTGAAGAGAGGAGAGAGGAGAGAGGAGAGAGAAGAGAGGAGAGAGGAGAGAAAAGAGAGGAGAGAGGAGAGAAAAGGGAGGAGAGAGGAGAGAAAAGAGGGGAGAGAAAAGAGAGGAGAGAAGAGAGGAGAGAGAGCAGAGAGAAGAGAGGAGAGAGGAGAGAGAAGAGAGGAGAGCGGAGAGAAGAGAGGAGAGAGGAGAGAGGAGAGAGGAGAGAAGAGAGGAGAGAGGAGCGGAGAGGGGAGATGAGAGAGAGAGGGAGATAGAGAGGGAGATGGAGAGGGAGATGGAGGGAGAGATAAGAAAGAGAGAGAGGGAGAGAGAGAGAGGGAGGGAGAGAGAGGGAGAGAGAGGGATAAAGAGAGAGAGAGGGGGGAGGGGGATAAAACATATTTTGAGGGATCCACATTTTACAAGCTCTGCTTTTTATTGGATCCCCCAATTTCTACAAGTTTAACTTAAAAAATAAAAAATAAACTATTATACTGGATATTTAAATGTATACCTTCTATTTCATAACCTTAAACCATGTAAAATGTATCATATTATTGAATATCGAATTGTATATCTGTATTTTTTTGATCAAAATCACTGTTCTGCTGGAAATGAAAAATAAAACTGAAACTGAGCTGTAACAGAGAGTGAGAGAGGAAAGGAGAGGAATTAATCACTTGAATCACTGTGAAAAATCTTTGTAATCAAAGAGAAATGAAATCTGAATATAAAAGAACTCTATGGAGATGCATGTGTGTATTCTCCAATCTCCATCATACACAAAACAGAAGTGGCTGCGCAATCATTCCACTTTGGAGGTACAGTATGACTCATCCTGAATGGCAACATTCATTTAATACCATCGGATAACATTGAGTGAATGCTTTAATGCACATTTCTTCTCCTCGAATGACTCTTTGTACCGATGTTTTGCTGTAAAATGCATGAAGACATATTGAGTCAGCTTTACTTTTGTCCAAGGCTGTTTGTTCGCATGCAGAGCTACAAATGGAGGGCTACAAATACGATGGCTGTTGGCGGGGCAACCATATTTTACTGTAAGGCAAAAAATTAATCTAAGTGAAGGACAGAGATTTCTGAACAAGGAATTATGTTTGAGTGGTTATAATTTAATACGTCTTGATGTAAAATAACATGGTGGACTTGAACATGGTCTATTCCTGGCATTTCGTACTCCTTATATTTTTTTGCACTTCATGAAGGCTACATGCTACTTAAAATGTTTTTTTATGTTTGTTTTTATTTAATATTGTTTTATAATTATTATTATTTATCTATTTATATTTTTTTTGGGGGGGGGGGGTGGGGTGGGGCTTTTCAATAAAATGTTCAAATATTTAACTTTGGAAGTCTATCCGAAAGATGCTTAAATAATAAAAAAGAATATTTTTCTGGTGATCTAAAAAAAATATGAGAAATCGTCACCTGCCTGCAACAGTGCAAGAAGGCTGTAAGAGTTTTGGCACTAACAGTGATGGCCTTCTTGCGGACAGCTGACAAAATCCTCATTCATAACACACTAATATCAAGTCAATTATAGAGACATTTTCAATACCATAGTACCTATAGCACGTTTGAACAAGAAAGACAAATATGTTCAGAGACAATCTAGCAGCAATAATTCCGATGGTCAAACCAGTGATGGGAGTAGATCTAACAGACATGTGTTCAATCAATAGGACTGATTCAATCAGTGAACTGGACCATTACACCACAGCTCTACGACAAAGGAGGAGAGAAAGAGAGAGAGACAAAAAATGAAGAAAAATGCCGGGGCATTCGCCAAGCCAGGCGAGAGGACCGAACGTTGATTAGGGCGCGATATTAAATTGCGCTAGTACGTCAGTGCACACTTAATGAGGGAGCGTGAGGTCCGCGCTAACTAGCGGCTGTCCTGGAAAAGTAAACAGAGGTCAGATAGCCTACAGTCATGACTACCGTAGGTACAATGCATGTTTTGAAATGGTATGAACAAATTGTCCGAAACTAATTTAAGATGATGAGAGGAGAGACGTGAAAACAAGGTGGAATCTTCATAGTGATTACTTATTTTTAATGAATTTTTGGCTTAAACGATAAAAATTTCTGTTTGCATAAATGGTTGGAATGTTCCCAATTTGCAATTTGTAAACATTTCTTTATCCATTGAGTTAGTTGAGGTATAAGGTATTGCATTTTTGCCAGGGAAGGGCACATGCCCCCCCCCCCCCTCCTCCCCCAATCCACCACTACATTTTAATACAATGGAGATATACTAGGAAGAGATAGGTAATCCCCCCATTTACATCTAAACTACATACAGGGTAAGGTAAAGCCTTGGTCACAAATGCCATTACGAACTGCTACGACGCCGTACGAATGATTTTCAGACAATGGAAAATCGGGAAGACAATGAAAAAACTGGGAGATTCGTATGAAAATATCGTTCGTACGAAACTTTGAGACCGTAGCATAAGTAAAATTTTGTCCACAATTTGGTTAACAGTCTACCAATTCTAATTAATTAAACCGCCTATTGTTTAGTATTACATTCCCTTCTCGACCGAGATATATCAGAAGTCAAGGTCATTAATCTACCACATGACTACCAAAACAACCTTCAACCCCCCATTCATGGTTATATTATTGGTTCATGGCTTTGGTTAATTGGTAAGGGTCAATTAGTAATGGTCTACCTGCCATGGTACAGCCATTGGAGAGGGTGTCTGTTTTAATTCATATGCACTTCTGCAGTGAAAAAAAATACACTGGGGCGAATTAGCCCCCGAAATGCCCAAAATAGCCCCTGTAAATTTGCATAGAGTACAATGCAAAACAAATTTTAAAATGTTATTTTCATGCAGGAAAGCTTGAAAAGTAGCCCCCCAAAAATAAATGTTAATTTTTTCCCTGCTGACTTCTGGCAAGTTTTAATGTGGTATTATTGACCCTCGTCCAGAAACTTTAAACAAAACCACAACCCTTAAATAACTTGTTTTATTAACAAAATTGTTATGACCTGAGAAACGGCTGAAAAAAGAAAATTCCACGTAATTTGCAATAAACCGGTTCTCTCAAGCACAACTTGATAGTATCAGGTTCTATGCAACAAAATAGGACATTTCCTTTCAGAAACAGGAAATATGGGAATTTTTAGAAAGTTTATAAACAGAACATTGTTCATGATTGTACATTACAAACTTCTCAAAATACAATGTTGCATGCACGTAACAATATTTTAACATAAATAAATCCGATGTGAAGGCGTGGGAAATTAATTTGTAAAGAGAAACACCATACATGTATCAAAACTATTGATGAATGATAGGGGAAATGACATCACAAACTCATGACCCAGTTGCCGATTTTGTCTCTATGACATTTTAAATTTCACTTTCTGTTGCCTGATTAATGTGCTAATCCAACAGATTCTTCATTAGCCAAAAAGTGTGGGAAACCTTTGAAATTGAAATATCAAATCCTCCAATTTTCACGAAGTCTCCGGTCTCTATGACATTTTAAATTTCACTTTCTGTTACAAGTCTGATCAATGTCCTAATCCAACAGATTCTTCATTAGCCAAAAATTCGGAAAAACCTATACCAAACCTTCCTAATCTATAAACAAAACCTCCGGATGAGACATAACGGCATAACCAGTGATCTTGTAGTATCACTGCGATACATTATGTACAGGAATGAAAGCAGCTGCAACGGTGTTACATATTTTCGCTCAAAAACCTGGCAGGATTTCCTTTAGAGACTAGCCGACACTCCGGGGAAAGGTATATATCCTGGAGGTGGTGTGATGTGAGCATAGCTGGTAGAGATACCAGGGGGGTGTTTCACAAAGATCCTACGTTGAACTCATCTCTAAGTTGGACTTAACTATCATGGAAAGCCGTTTGCATATATGAAAATATTTTGTAAAATTTATTTTAAAAGGCATACAACGTTGATTCAAATCTTTCATATTTTCTATTATCAAGGAGAATTCATATTCTTGATGTGGAATTTATGAAAAGTCTAAAATATTTGAATTTTTCGCTTATGAATATATTTTATTTTAAGGCCACAAATGGCTTTCCGTAATGTTTAAGTCCAACTTTGAGTTAAGATCAACTTAGGATCTTTGTGAAACACCCCCCAGATCCATCCTCATTAGCACTAAGTTTTCAAAATGGCCGACTAGAACCGATCTACATACATTGATTAGATCCTTCTCTCAATAACATGCTCATTACTTGCCTCCTCCTAGCATAGACAATTGCTAATTAGCCTTTAATGAGCACTATGTTTCAACTTGATGACTCTATTTTGTATTTATAGAATTAGCCATAACAAAGTTTTGAAAGTCCACTAGGATTCTATTATACACGATAACTGAGAGAAAACAATGAAAATGACACCTTAACGATTTTGCATTCTATTTTTAGGCCTTTTCTGTAAGCTTTGAGAGATAAAAACTTATGTCTCTCCTTTTGTAAGAAATCAGATCAAGCAGAATTTTTTAGAACAAACATTCTCATAGTACACGTACGTCTTAACATCACAAGGCCAAATTTCAAACAAATATCCCAATACTTCTTTTCCTACTTTGTCCACAGTAGACAGAAAGAAAACAAATATGAGTCTAATTTTTTTTAGTGCTACAACTAGAAGTGACTGTTATGAAATATTCATTAGAATATAGCTTACCTCAGAAAGCTGATTCTGATGGAAATTTTCACTTCGAATCTCCTTCAAATGTGTTTCAATGATATAGACTCTATTTTGTATTTATAGAATTAGCCATAACAAAATTTTGAAAGTTTACTAGGATTCTATATATTCAACCAATTTTCGCCAAAGCAAGTGTCAGAGCACCACCATTGGAAACTAATAATGAACATCACATAGAAAAACTTGTGTTCGTATAAATACACATTGGTTAAAATATAATTTTACTTATTATATTCCCTAATCAAAATTTCATGTGTCATATCTTTACAAAAGGCCTTTAATTACTATTACAAAAACACGTCACTTTAAACTTGCCAGTATTGTAAGTCTTAACATCACTTGATCAAATTTCAAACAAGTATCCTAATACTTCCTTTTCAACTTCAACCACAGAAGACGAAGAAAAAAACACGATATGGTTTTAATTTTCTTTAGTGCTACAACTAGAAGTGACTGTTATGAAATATTAATTAGAATATAAGCTTACCTCAGAAAGCTGATTATGATGGAAAATTTCACTTTAAATCTCCTTCAAATGTGCTTCAATGATAAAGAATCAGCTAATAATGCAATACGACTATACAGATGCCCATAGGGAGTTGGCAAATCAACATTACCATGCCTTGGTAAAAGAACTCCTATAGTCCCATGTATTTCATATCATGCTGCTTATATACCTAATGGATTACTTTCCTTAATATAAAACACGAGACACACCCAACACATCTAAACATCTTGAAAGAAGGAAAGATAGAATATTAAATAGGTGTTGACGTATAAACTTGGGTGGAAACTTGGGTGGAACCTCTCTTCAAATGCTCAAAAATTTGCATTATTTTCATGAAAAATAAGAAAGCCTATTGATGCCTATGACGAAAATCATGCAAGGCATGTTGCCCGGGCTGGTAAACAAATTGTCAACATCGTACACGTACATGCGTACGTGAAGCTTGCCCTTATTCATGGAGACCTCACACGTACAAACACGATAGTCAGTGTAACGCTCTTGTGTCGTCACACAGTAAATTGGCAAGTCTATTGCTCACTTCGCCGCAGTAGCATTGCCCATCTCGGCTTGACGTCATCAGCAATTAATACTGAGAGGGAGAGAGAATACAGGTGTGGAGAAGAAATAGAGGGAGAAGGAATGGGAGAGGGAGAAGGAGAGGGAGAGGGAGAGGGAAGGGAAGGGAAGGGAAAAGAGAAAGGAGATGGAGAGAGAAGGGAGAGTAAGATAGGAGAATGAAGAATATGATAGAAGGAAGAATAACTGGAGCATAAGAATAAAAGAGAATAACAACAGAGAGAGCAAGACAGACAGACAGAGAAGAGCCAATGAGGAAAGGGAGAAAGTGAGAAAGTGAGAGAAAGATGAGGAGATAGAGGAGAGACAGAAAGGAGCAAGAGATGTACAAGATAAAGAAAAGAAAGAAGAAAAAAGGAGAATAGGACGGGAAGAAGAGTAGAGAAGAGCTATTCAGAGAAAGAATTCAATGTACAGAGGAAAGAGATAACAAAAATTGAGGACAGTGCAAAATACACAATAGTAAGAGAGTAATAAGAGAGAGGGGATAGAGAGAGAGAAGGTGAATTAGAAAGGGAGTGACAGAGAGATAGAGATTAGGAGATGGAGAGAACGGGGGAGCCAGAGAGAGTCATACGTGCTATGCAGTGCATAGCTGGCCTGGGAGTATGAGTAGTAGTAGCTCACTATAATAATTGATTAGCCAATGTCCATCTTCAAGATGACCCGTACTACAGCCTTAAAGGGAACGATCATCGTACTGCATTTGGGTTGAAACAAGCAACAACGACTATCAAAGAGACGGGTAATCACAAGGTACTAGTTGTGGTTGTGGTAGGAGTGGGAGGAGGAGGAGGAAGAGAAGAAGTAGTTATACCAGTTTTAGTGGTAGGAGGAGGAGAATAAGGAGGAGAGAGAGGGAGAGAGAAGGGGAGCAGCAGCAGCATCAGCAGCAGCATCAGCAGCAGCATCAGCAGCAGCATTCATAGTAGTAGCAGAGGTTCTAATGGTAGCTACAAGCAAACACAGCAGGAATAATGCTGTAAATATTATTAACAATATCAGTACATGTATGCCTAACAATTAACCTTATATAAACACAAGCTGGTTCTAAAATTTGATAATCAATGCACACACAACTGTGAAGGTGACTTTCAGCGTGAGGCTTCTGTTTCATAGCTTAATGCATCCTTGGACTTGAATTTCAAGTACGTTTAAGTGAACAGGCTGATTTTTTTCTTTTGACTGGCTTTTTATGTGCTGATCCTAGCATTGCTTTTCAAAACCTCGATTTCTCATCCACAAGGGACCTCACAATAGAATGACTCATAGCCCCAAAATAAGTCTCGGATTTCTAATTTTCTTTGACAGTAACACTTGCTCAAACGTGTGGTTGATAAAGACAAGATAGGGTTACCAGCTGATGACGATTTCTCTCTTCTTTTCACTTTTTTTTCTTTGTGATAAGATGACGCATTCTATGGGGTCTCTTCTCCATGCACTGCTCTTCTGTCATGCAGAAGTCTGTACAGTAAATTACTATCTTTAAACTTGTATGTAATATCATCATTTCATAAGCCTATAGCTTCTAATTTACATTGGTATAATATATATTTTCATAGACGCAAGCCAGAACGTCTTGGACCTGGTAATAACCATATTAAAGATTGTATAACTTTAATATTGTGTCTGTAATTCTTTAATCATATATTCTACAATAATTGCATTTTAGGGCATGAGGAGAGAGAAAGAGAAGCTTTCTTCCAAAGGCACTGCCTAATAATTCCATCCTCAGAGAAACGAATTCACAAATCTGATTCCCATTACTCACAAATCCAGTGCTCCGGGGCACTTGTGGTAATGGCGCTCTGGTTGTGGAGAGGGACAACATCATTTCATTACCTTCGCTCAACACGCAAGTACACGCATAGAGACATATATATATGCATCCTACACTTGGGGGGTGTTTCACAAAGATCCTAAGTGGAACTTAACTCTAAGTTGGACTTAAACATTATGGAGAGCCATTTTTAGCCTTAAAATAAAATATATTCTAAGCAAAAATTCAAGTATTTTAGACTTTTCATAAATTCCACATCAGGAACATGAAATCTCCTTGATAATAGAAAATATGAATGATTTGAATCAACATTTTATGTCTTTTAAAATAACTTTTACAAAATACTTTTAAAGATGCTAACGGCTTTCCATAATTGTTAAGTCAAACTTAGAGATAAGTTTAACTTAGGATCTTTGTGAAACACCCCCAAGTGTCTGACTTAAGCTATGGTCACAAATCAGAGCAGCGACCGACCAATCAGTAGCCTGCTCGGTCGCTGCTGGAATTAGGCATCGCCCAGCGATTAGGTCGGTCGATTAGGTCGGTGCCCGGGCGGCGACCGCCCAGGCACCGAGCGTATTTTGGGCGGCGAGTGAAAAGTGAGCAGGCGCCGCCCAAATTTTAACTCCGCGCCAGAACTTCAGCGGCTACCGAGCGATGCCCTAAAAACGAGCAGTGCCTGGGCGGCCGCCGATCAGTGGTCGGGCAGCCGCTGGGCAGAATTGGTTAAAAATTCGCCGCTCAGCCGCCGAGCAGGCTACTTTTGGGTAATGTGACCATAGCATAACAAACGCTGTAATAGAGGACAGTGGATGACCAAGCTCAATACTGATAGAGAAAATCATTTCTAGTGTGGGTAAAGACAAAAAGTAATCCTTTTTCTTTAAAATAAAATATAAAAACTTGGGCTGCCTATTTATCCACTGACTTTCAAGATAAAGTTACAACACCATTTATCAGTAGCACTTTTAACATCTCTTCATAGATAACATAAAAAAGGTCTTGGACACTCAGAAGAACTTCAAGCATTTTTGCTTTTATTAAGGTGTGCTTTGCAGCAAGCTAGTTCTATTGAGCTACTACAGCTACTTCAACTCCATCTAATCCTAACCAGAAACACAAACTATACAGTACCAAGATACCAAATAGCATCATCAACATACACATTTTAAAGGGGGTGTAGCTTGGCAAGGACATCTACTTCTTCTTTTGGACAACTGCACGTTAACGAATGGACTTGATTAACGACACTCGACATGGTCAGCGTGGGCTAGCATTCGCGATACAGAACGAAGTTCTCCTCACGCTTCGGTATCATGTATGTTGCCCGCACGTGAATGCTGCAGCCGCGTCGTCTGTAGTCATATTATACCTGATTAGCCGCGAGTCAGGCCACTGGATAGACACGTAGTTTCGTCATGCTACACCCCATTTAATATAAGCACTTAACACTGAACTGTACACAAACACCAGACACTTACCTTTACTCTTATCCTGGCTGGCTTCGCGGCAAGCAAGCTCTAGTGAGTTGTGTTGTTTGGCAAGAGTTTCGATGGTCTCCTCTAGACGAATCCGCTGCGTGTGCTCATAGTGGATGGCTTTCTGCCACTTGCGCCCATGCGTCTGCGCCAGCTCAAGGAAATCTGCACATGCCTGTAAAGAAACAATCAAATCAAATCAAATAATTATAATGAAAAAATTAAAAAACAATAAAAATAAAAAAATAAATATGTTTCAATGGTCTCTTCTACATAAATCTGCTGTGTGTACGCTCATAGATAGATAGTGGATGAAAAATTAAAAATGAATGGCTCAAAGTATAAATTCATTGATTACAGGTAGCTTTAAAAAAATACATAAAATCAAGATCGAATGTATCAATGATAAATTGAGGCCTTCAACTTCAAGGAATTTTTCTGTGGTATGACTTTGGGGATCCTACACAACTCTTCGAATTTTAAGAGAGTAAAGAGCCTTGAAGACAAGCAGGGGCCAGTTTCTTGAATCTGTTATAAGTCTAATTTTGTGGACATCCCATAGAAACGCATGTTAATTCGATAACACACGTTTCAATGGGATGTCCAAGAAGTTAGACTTATGGCGGTTTTGAGAAACGGCCCCCAGATGAACAGACGATAAAAACTCCTGATTATTACAGGCAAATCTCGAGCACAAAACTGCAGGTTTCACAGACTTTCTGACTTTGAAACTCTACGATACATCACACATATCTTCACCTTGTTAGGTTCTCCTAAGTAGTAATGAGAGTATCTGACTCTGAGTGCATGGAAATGTAATCTAAATATGCAAAACAAATTATTGATTCAGTGAAGATAATTTCCTTAATTTTACTCATCATCTCAACTTCCGACTATACCACATGTCCACGTAACCGATTCATTAACCAGCAAGGAATGCCTAACTGTGAATAAATAGGAAATCCATCGCTAAAATCCATAACTTTTATTCGGAAGCAGATGGAAAGGAAATCTACAACAGATGTTATTTGTCCACAGTGTTGTGAATGTATCATCTGCTACATGCAATGAAATGTAGAAATGTATTTTAGGAATTTTGTATGACACCATATAGAAGTAAGATATTTAAAACATCATTGTACAACATTTGAAAGACACTTTAATATTTTATGCTCACAGAATTAGCATATATAATTTCATAATTTCAAATAGATTCATTTATTCCTAAGGAATAGAAGCTGTAAAAATATTTTCACAACCTTGCTCAATTTTTATAAAACTACTTTTAATGTGTACAGAAAACATCTCTTAGATAAATTTTGTACCTTACAAAATTAAGATATTCAAAACAAACATGAGTCACCCTGTCTAAATATCAGTCAGAAATAAATAAATAAATAAATGATCTTAAATTTCTTCATGTTGTCTATTTTGAAGGACATTAACTTTGTTTTAAATGATTTGAGTTATCAAACACCTTTCTGGCCCCATATTGATAGTGATAAATGTTGATGTTGTGTCATGTTTGTCAAAAGCATTGCATGGGGCTGCTAATCAAACCATTGATTCATAACCCAGTTACCTGACTTTGGACTGTCATTGTAGGCATTTCAGTGGGGTGATTAATTGTTTAACAGGGGAAGTGCAATGAAGCTCAATTATTTAGATCAATAGAAGTCCAATGATTGGCATTCATAGAAAATATGGAGTAAAAGCCTGGATACAGAAGTGCCATAAACAAAAAAAATATATACAAAAACAGTGCTGAGAGTGATTTAGTTCTAGAAACTAAAACACAGATATGATTTAAGAAAAGATAAAATGAATAATTATCACTGTAATGAAATCTACATGTAACTTTAGTGATCAAAATTAAAAATGCCAGACCGTAAATGCCACAGGGCAGTGATGACACAACAAGCACAATGGTTCATCATTACAGAGGGTGTTAGCATCATTCTATCCTAGAAATGGCATACAAGGCTAGTCTAATTATTTTCTGAAAGCCGAGCGAGTGTTTTTTTTCATAAAAACAGGCTTTCCATCAACCTGAAAACTCTGGAGGCAGATTACATCCATCAAAGGAATCTGTTTCTTTTCTATATTGATAGAGGTCTTGTTTTTATGTTTTTATTCCAGGAACAATACAATTTCCACTTGGAATGTATGAATTCAATAATCTTGTTCAATATATCATCTCTTTGAGAGCTAGAAGGCATTAAATATGTGTGAAAGTATATGAACTAGCACCCTTCTGACTCCAAGCAGACGATATAGGCCTGAATTCAGAGAGGTGGTTTAAAAACAGACTATAGTCTAAATTAATGGTTTACTATAGTCAGCCATCAGGTAAACAAGCAAAAAGAGAACATACAAAGCCAAACATATAGATTTGTTTTGTTTTATTTAAAAAATGAAGGTGAATAATAGAAATATTTTCTATTGAGAACCAGAAGGGCGTTCACGCTTCGTTGAAGAATACGAGTTGAAGCCGTTCACTTCTCTGTCCTTTGTTTTGATCTATTTTTGACTGGTTTCGTCAGTGGATTGTGCTCTTTATGTACACCATAGCAAACCGTGGGTGCAGACAAATCTACATTTAAACCACCTCTATGAATTTAGGCCATAAGGTTAAAATCAATGTCAAAAATGCAAAGCACTCCAGATAAAAGCATGGACATTCTAAAATATTCATTTTCACATTCTTAGTCTATTAATCAGGGTTTAAAAGTATAAACAGCAATCCTCATTCTCCATGATCAATCCTGATTCTTGTTCAAAAATAGCACTTAAGCCCCCTCAAACAGCACCCCCACACCTGTTCTAGTTTGTATGAGCAATCAATTATAGATGGAGTCATCGGTCGGGTTAAACAGAGTGGCATTTCTTGCTCTGTTAAAAACAGAGGCTGCCACATACATTAAAGATAAAGTGAAGTACTGATCATGCGATTACATTGCGAAAGAAAACTGTCAGGAAGCCATTACAACAAGAGAATATTTCTATTCTGCCAGGCTAATCATGATAGATCTGAATTATTTTAAATTATTATGAATCATTTTTTGAACTTCATTTGCATGCTACAACTAGTTTATGTCTACACAGAAGATTTCTACTAAACAGCTTTTTAAAGATTTTCTCAACATTTACATCAACAAGATTTAAAAGATCGCGCTTCATCAGCATCGACTCATGCCGTCCACACCCTTTAAAGGAAAGAGCCAAGGATTGTTGGATGTACATTAATGAAAGTAGCAGGCAATGCAAGGTCATAGTGGTAGAAGTACATAAGCCGTATATAAGCTTGCAGGCTGGCATGAACACCACTGCATGGTAACGGTGTGAATAATTCAAGCAGGATTAATTAAAGCGGGCGTTGATTACTCCGTGTGTGTGTGCGGTGCCTAGGTTTCAAAACAGATGCTGTTTGTGTAGAATACAGGCTGAATGTGTTTAGATGGTGTTAGTATCTTGATGTGTCATTGATTGTGTTGCTAGCTTGCCATCTAAACAAACACCTGACTTGTACACTTTCCTTGAGCAAACTTGAACTTGTCCTCTCAACAGCATATTTTACAATGTATCAGAGAATGAAAACTTAATTAACCCCTACCCAAGCAATTAACCCAAGCAATATTAAAAGCAATAAAACTTGGGGATTTGATTCCTAAAGGGTTAACTATACTACAGAAACAGAACATCAGTGCGTGGATGTACACAGGCTTCCACTGAATGTTTTCAACAGGTGTCAGAAGGAAAAAGCAAAACTCTTCCTCAAAAGTGATTTCCCACTGAAATCAATTCCTTGTAATTCTCTATGTAAATTGATCTTTATCATCTTAAAGTCATCAACTGTTAGATAGACACAATGAAAAATGGGATACCGGTAATCATGTCATGAGATATAAGAGAGAGAGAGAAAGAGAGAGAGAGAGAGGAGGCAAAACGAAAACGACAATCCTTTAAGGATGCTCTAAAATGGCCTCTGAAAAGTGGGGCACGGGGGCAGCGGCCATTTTGAATAATTCATGCACTGCTGCCACGGATTAGCTAAAACGAGTGTGATTCTAATGCTCAATACGGCAAAGGCTTGATCTGGAACACACACTGCTTCTCATCGGGGTGAACTCCTTGCCAGAGAAAGTGATCTCTCTCCTCATTCTTGATAGAATTTGAATGAGACTGCTTCAGTAGGTTAGACACAGGTTGGTGAAGGAAGTCATAGTAGGTACTTGACGCTACTTTGGGATGATATTTCACACCTGCTTTTTAAAGGCCTGTGATATAAAGCCTGCCAGAAAATGGTAATCACGTTTCTTTGATTATGGTCAACGCATAGCAAGTTAACCACAACTGCAGAATAGTTATTTATCTGAAGTGAATAGCACATGAGAGGCTAAAAATGAAACCACTTCAAGATTTTTCACACCTGATTTTAAAGGCCCATAAGTCCACCTAAAATAAGGATCATGTGTCTTTGATTGCAGCTGATGAATAACAAAATAATCACTGTTATCATCAACTACAGAAGTGGTATTCTCCTGAAGTGAATAAGCAAACTACAAATACAAGGTGAAACGGAATACCAATGGCAATAATGATGCATGAAAATAGGATTTTTGTTTCTAACTTTACATATTTTACAAATTGTAATTTTACATCCAGCCAGATCTCTTAACAATGGATTATGAGCATATTTTGTCGTAATAAGAAGTTGTTGACATAGAACAGGTCATCTGTTTGGAGTCAGAAGGGCATTAACTCATATACTTTTAACACAGAGCTTACGCCCTTCTGGCTCTGAACAGACAATGTTATCATTTTTCTTTTCAATATTGATACTCTCACCATTACCGTAATTACAATGAATATCCTTTTTTGTCCCGTTTCATATATTGTAAGGGAAAACTGAGTAGAAAGCATTTAAAATACTTTCCAAAATAATTTTCATGGAATAATATTCCATACATTTAACATTGAATTGCAAATGAATTGCAAATCAATGCAATTTGCTTGCCTATAGATTCAATTTATTTCAATGTTTTGATCCATTATCATCGCATGCAGTTATCAGCTAAATGCTTTATTAGCTGAGAGCCATAAGGGAATAACTCCATGACAAGGAGGATGAGGAAACAACCTTCTGAATCTAAGCTTAAAATAGAAAATAATACAGGGAACAAATGTGGTGAGAGGTGAGTGGAGATG
This sequence comes from Strongylocentrotus droebachiensis, assembly GCA_035222895.1. NCBI lineage: Eukaryota > Metazoa > Echinodermata > Echinoidea > Camarodonta > Strongylocentrotidae > Strongylocentrotus > Strongylocentrotus droebachiensis. The sequence continues at coordinate 43,593 of JAVYIG010002493.1, read as the reverse complement.
AAGGATTCAGGCAACCAACCCCTGCTAATTGATCATGGAATAGTAGGAGTAGTACTGCACTTCGTTCTGTATTCATTTTCCTATTTCAGACAATCCCCTTGAGATAACCTTTAAAACATCATGATGAAACTCACTTTGATAATTAGGGAATTACATCATGTCTGTCACCAGTACGAGGGAAAACAAAGAACCACAAGGCCATAAACGCTTCGCTCAATTGCGCTTTTAATTTCCAATTTGCTAAAAAACCAACAGACAAATGTGTGCAACAATTATATGTCCACCGACCCCAACCCCCTTTCTCTCTCTTTCTCTCTCTCTCTCTCTCTCTCTCTCTCTCTCTCTCTCTCTCTTTCTCTAAACCCTTGTTATCTGTATACTGCCTGAATCTAGGATTGTAATAGTGTCAGGAAGCATGTGTAATTACCTGTTAATTGATGCAATAATCACTAACTGGAAAGTGGTTACCAAGTAACCCTCTCAACACTGCAAGTCCATCATGCCAGTGACTTTGTGCATGGTTTGTCTACCAAGATGGTAATTAAAGGGTTAAAAACTTGGCATTACAGACAATATCTGTCTTTCTTTAGCTCTCTTTCTTTTTCTCTCTCTCTCTCTCTCTCTCTCTCTTTCTTCCTTTCTTTCTTTATCTCTTTTCTCTCACTCACACTCTCTAGGGGCCTCTCTCTCTCTCTCTCTGATAAACACATACATGTATGCACTTGTGACTTGTAGGTCTGTAGCAAACCGCATTTGCTAATCTCCCCTCCCTCCCCCCCCCCCCCCAAAAAAAAAAAAAAAAAAAAAAAAAAAATGATAACCATAATTGAACAAGTCAAAGCTACGACACAGTCCAGTTTTGGTACTTCAAGACCAACTGTCAGGTAAATTCCATTATAATGCCTTTCTCTTTTTACTGACGCACTTTAAATGAAGGTCACATTTCCTAGCATACTTATCTAGTCCAATTGAGTTTCAATTAACATATCTCCTACGCATTAACATGTTGATCAATAGGTTGCAATCTACTGTAGATCGCACATGCATGTACAATGTATATCTGACCATCATTATAATGACCAAAAAGATATTTTCCAATTTAAATTTTGTTAAATAGCATCAGTAAACGCATTCAAATGCTGTTGTTAATGAACCTACATGCATTAAACACATTTGTTTATAAAATTTGGTTCTAAATTTGTATTATACTGTATATTAGCCATTGTATACAATACAGGAACATTGTCTTAGTCATTGACTGATATCAAACAGCTATTTATAAAGGCAGCAGCAACTTTCGTCTATAAACAAAAAAGTATATCGGACGACATATTTCCATGGCAACCCATCATCTGAATTATAAATTAAACCTCCCACTTGGCTCATGAATCATATAAAAATATGATATCTCAAAACAGAAGTTGGATATGATCTCATCAACCACATTTCAATGTAATATGATTTTTTGGAGGGCAATATTTTTTCTGAGGGAGAGGGGGGGGGGGGGGGTAATTGCCAGTTGACCATAATTTAGACTGCTTTCGTAGACTGACCATGTGGACATGGTGGTTAAATGGCCAGAGTGACCGCGTATGCAAGAATGCCGCAAATATTGATGGGATATTTATAGCTCTACCGCTCTTATGTTGTGTGAGGCTTTAATAGATATTGATCAATAATTCTCTATCAAACTCGCTCACTAGCAGTTAAAAACATGTACACTAGACTGCGATACATGTGTATGGAAAATTTACGCAGAAAATGGGATGCACAGCTAAATGCTACATCAATTAGAAAACATCCTCATGTACACTAAGTTATACCACACAATCTTTAAACAAAATCTACCAGCAAATGTATAGGCTCCATTTAACTGATAATAAATATTTCAAATGACACTTTAAATGTATTTATCAACAATGACTTAATCAAGACAATTGCTGTTTTTCTAGTACACTGGAATTTGTATAGATCTAAATGTACTGCCTGAAAAAATTCTTTATGCTAATTTTCACTGAATTGATTTCTGTTATTATTTTGATTCACTCTGTCCCTGGACAAATCACCTGTTTGTATAAAGCTTAAACCCATACAGTGAACCTGTGTAGTGTGCTCCCATTATTTTAGTTGATAACAACTTACAATGAAATCTGTGTGCATTCATTTGCAACACAATCAAATGCAAACAAATGCTATTCAATATCTGCTCAAATTAGCAAACATACATTACCTATTGACATGAAATATCCTTTACTAAATCCTTGGTTTACACACTAATAGAGCTCACATCCACCACAACACAATAACTTGATGAGCACAGGCTATATCCCCACCTATTCCAAATTTTGTCAGCTGTAGCGCAAATTAACCGCAAACTCCATTCGCCCATCCAACCAGGCACGCATCACGTCCTCCTGCCCTGTACCCTCATCCTCATGCAGTAGAACAACGAGGAGAAGAAGATGCAACGATGCTCGTAGAAAGAGAGAGAGAGAGAGGGAGGGAGGACGTACGTTGGGTGCCAGATTGACCTCCGGCTTCCCTTTCTAACGATGGCTTCCCCCAAGCGCAGCTCTCTCGCTCACTCCTCTCCGCTCTCTCTCTCCCTCTCTGTCTCTCTCTGCCTCTGTCTCTCCCTCCCTCTCTGTCTCTCTCTGCCTCTGTCTCTCCCCCCCTCTCTCCTCTCTCCCCCCCCCCCCCCTCTCTCTTTCTTTCCCTCTCTCTCTTTTTCGATCTCTCTCTCTCTTTCTCTCTCTCTCTCTCTCTCTCTTTCCCTCTCTCTCTCTCTTTCTTTCCCTCTCTCTCTCTCGCTCTCTCTCTCCCCCCCCCTCCTCTCTCCCCCCCCTCCCTCCTCTCTCTTTCCCTCTCTCTCTCTTTCCCTTTCTCTCTCTCTCTCTTTCCCTCTCTCTCTCTCTCTCTCTTTCCCTCTCTCTCTCTCTTTCTTTCCCTCTCTCTGTCTTTCTCTCTTTTTCCCTCTCTCTCTCTCTCTTTTTCCCTCTCTCTCTCTTCCCCTATCTTTCTCTCTCTCTCTCACTTTCTAACGATGGTTTCCCCCAAGCACAGCTCTCCCGCTCTCTCTCTCTTCCTCTCTTTCCATCGCTGCCGAATGGTATTACGAACGGCTCTTTTATTGATTCAGCGCCGGCGAGTGAAGCAAGCTCGCTGGTTGTGTCATGATGACAGACAGAGATGCGGCTATGGGCTTCATTGATTAACTGGCAGCATGGGGGAGCCCTTCAATCCAGCGCAAGGCTTGCATGTTGAGCCAGATTTTTCATATTCAAGTAAATCAATGGGTATGCCTGTGCTTCACTCCACCAAGCAGGTTGTATCGTGTACTCTATATTACTGCTACAACGCTGGGGTACATGTATGTATTGTGTTGGTGTACTTTCATGGGTTTTTAATCTATGCAAACTGACGCTTCCCCTTTCATTATTGAAACTGTACTATAATCAAGCAAAACAAGAAAAATGCTACCGCACCTCTGCCAACATTATCACACTTTTCTACTATATTTGGTAGAATTTTTACTGCTATCAACTTTCACAATCATTTATCCAATCCTCGTTGTCTTTGATAAACTGTAGTTGATTTTCATTTTTAATAGGGTTTATGACACCGTAATTCATGTACAAGACTTACAACTTATATTTACCACCAATTGACTTTTGTGACCTTTTATCGCTCGCATAAATATCCCCAAAGCTTTCAGTTCTTCACTTTATGAGGCAATATATATTGGTTCATAAGTTCATAATTCTAATAGTCCTTGAAAAATTTAGATAATAACTAAACATACAACTTGATGAAAATTGATCTCCAAAACCTTTTAATTTTGACCTTATAATCCACCAGTCTGTCTCTCTATGGTGATACATCCATTGACCAAGGTTTATTCAAAACAATATCACTACCAATCAAAGCATTATATATTGGTTACCAAGCACTAGCATAAAAAACTTTAAGAAATGTAAAAATCAATAACAAAAATGGAATAGAACATTTCAAATTTGAAGTAAAGAAAAGCTTTGTCCACATAACGAATATGGATATACTTTGATCATTCTATGCTCTGCATTCAAGATCTGTATGGATTACAAAACCAGACAAATTTCAACATTTCCCTTCTCCATCTTTTCCAATATCTGCTTGGCATGGCTATCACCTTGCCAAACAAAGGCAATATGTCTTCCCCTCAAACTACTTAGATACACTGTCTAAATTAGACCTCGCTCCCAAAGGTCATTCGTCCAAACAAACAGAGAGGCTCATGGGATATCCCTCTCGCTTCGTTATGCCTGATCATTACCACTCCGATCGTCGTCTCGTGCCTGGGTATGGATAGATGTGCGGTCATATCACCAGGACTCGGGAGAAAAGGGGATGTTTTTCTTTGATTTAGTTTGACAAATATAGACTGGTTTTGTCTTACAGTAGAGATTTCTCGCCTTTTTCCTCTTGGATTTCTGTGGCGATCATATGATAGGATTATGAGCTTTAGACTTGCTCTATTTTTGCATCTTTTGAAAATATTTAAATATCCATCCAAAGTTGTTAATAATAATAACAATGGAGGGAATCTAACTTCTTTCACCAAGTCTCGTCTGTTCGAAGCCATAAAGGTATAAACTCATAATACTTTGACATAGAATTAATGCCCTTCTGGCTCTGAACAGAGGATGCCGTAGAAATACTAAGTCATGAGTTAATGTGTGTCAAATGTTTCATTAATGATATTGATGCACTATATATATGCCAGTTATGATTTAAAAATAGCCATTAGCTATGAAACATGGAGAGAAAATTAAATTAAATTGTACTTTTAATGCCACTGATATATATTCTACCAAGTAGATGCATATATTATTCGCTGGGAGCCAAAAGGGCATTCATTCACAAACTTTTATTTATTTTTTCAAACTGAGCTAAAATCCTTCTACAGCTTTCAGCAGAAGATATGAACATGTTATATGTATGGAGCCAGAAGGGCACTGACGATATCTAAGAGTATATGAGTCAACAACCTTCTGGCTGTCAACAGGCTGAGCTATCATCCTTCTCTAGCTTTCAGCAGAAGATATGAACATATTGTAAGTATGGAGCTAGAACGGCACTGACGATATTTAAGAGTATATGAGTCAACAACCTTCTGGCTGTCAACAGGCTGAGCTAACATCCTTCTCTAGCTTTCAGCAGAAGATATGAACATATTGTAAGTATGGAGCTAGAACGGCACTGACGATATTTAAGAGTATATGAGTCAACAACCTTCTGGCTGTCAACAGGCTGAGCTAACATCCTTCTCTAGCTTTCAGCAGAAGATATGAACATATTGTAAGTATGGAGCTAGAACGGCACTGACGATATTTAAGAGTATATGAGTCAACACCCTTCTGGCTCTCAACAGACAATATATCTTTTTTTTTCCAAATTGCATCTTATCATAGGATTAGGGTTAGTGTTTGTATATTTATAGACAAACAAGATGTGTTATCTACAGTGACCTCCCCATTGATGATAAGATTTGCATTGCCTTTTTAATTCTAAAATATGAATTCAAATCCATGCTGAGATAAGGATATCATCAGATATGGTCATGAAAATGTAAATATATTCTTCAGGAGGAAAAACAAGTCCACTTCAATTCAGACCTGGTAAAACTATAAAGCATTTCATAAATTTAAAAAAAAATGACATTGAGGCAAGTGGTATGTAATTACTCTTTTCTAGGGTAAATGTTATATAGCATAACATCCTGAATCAAAATATTGCATAAGGAAACATGATAAAGCATAATGTACACTTGCACATCGTTTTGAATAAGGGAACGATCAAGGTAAATTTGTGATGTGGACACTGGTTGTTAAGTACATGCTCCCACAAAGATTGCTCCTTAGTCAGTTTCATACTGTAACAAAAGACCTAACCCTAATTTAAACCCCAATCTTATTCCTAACCTAAATCCTAACATTAACCGTTTTGCAAACCTAACCTATAAGTATACCTTTGACGGAAAAACAAAATCACAGAGTAATTGCCGCCAGAGGAAATGGTGGATCGTCGTCAGCATCAAAATAGCCTGAAAATCATAAACAACGGTGAACTTTTCTCTAAAACGTGATTCTTTACGTGACATTTGTTTATATTATATAACAAAATTCCCCTTGTGGGAAAAGGCTATAAATCCATTCACGAAGAGATATATATCAACGAGGGTCATCCATAATCCAAATTCAGGAGGCGATAAGATCACCAGGGAGCCGAATAGAGGGGCTTGATTCCCATGAATTATTCATGAAGTTCCTTTCCACAGATGTGTAGCCCTAGGGGGCACTAGGTGGGTTTCCATTATACCTCAAGTTACAATTCTTGACCATTAGGATAATGAATCATTTTGATTGGTGTGTTGATATTATGGCCGGACGAGCTTAAACTTGAGAAATTAGACCGGTTGGTACTTTCTGAGAAATTTAAGTCTAAAGTTCCCAAAGTTTTCAAAGTTTCAAAGTCTCCATTCAGTAGTCCAAACTAAACAAGCAATTGCTGAAATCATTTAAGCCCCTGTGAGAAACATGCATGGCACAGACGCACAAGCATTACCTGATTTTCATTTGTACACTGGATACGTTCGAAAGACAAGGACAGTGCTTGCACACTAGAGCATACATGTACCATGATCAAGAAATAAGTCTTGATGTGTCTACATCACAATTTTCCCACTGCTTGGCTAAACGGCGGTCATGAACAAGATCAGGGCAACTGGGAATAACAGCCAAAACTAGTTTTCCCAAGGCAGGGGTGAAATATTCCACTATTCCTCTCTTCATTATACAGTCAAACCTGCTTTAGCGACCACCTGTCTACAAAGACGACATTTTTTGTTTCCCTTGAAAATGGTTTCTCATTGAAACATGTACTAAAGGAACCTGTCGACAAAACCACTTTTCATGTTTCCTTTGGGCGGTCGATATAGACAGGTTCGACTGTATCAGCCTGTTTTGTAATCATGGGGTTTATTCCCCCGGATCAGAAATAAGCAGGCCTTGCTGAAATCTTAGGCTAATGAAGACAGAGCTATTGAATTTTATTTCTGATGGGACTGGAGAGAGATATATTGATTCAGCTTTCTGTATCAATCCTGCGGCAATACATCTGCTCTGTAATCCAATGGTCAAGGTGACCTTGTAATCCGGCCCCTGTTTCACAAAACTATGTCATCCATAAAAGGGTTATGATAAATGATATAAGCTACTTTAAATCATTGCATTTGATTGGCTGTGATCTTATTTCAAGTAGAGTTGTCACAGTTGTTGTTCTCATGAAACGGGGCACAGATTATGTGATGATTCTTTCCTAACTAGATCGGATTTTGTCGGCTGCCCGTAAGGAGGCCGCAAGAGCTATGTACATGTATCTTTAATGGTACTGATTAGATAGCCTTTGTTGCAGGAAGCCGATGATTTATAGGCCAGATGTTTGAGTTTTTACAAAACATTAGGAGCGATCAGTGGTTTATCTTTCCCTTTGTTTTATCATAAGCTTTTAAAAAACTTTCAATCAACAATTCATTCCATATAACGGTTTGTAATCAACAGAACTTGACTTCCCTTTAGACCAAATTACAACCTACATGTACATGTAGGTCACAATGCAAAAAATAGAATGGGATCAAAATAAAGTTCATTAAGTTTTTTGTTGTTGAATGTATACATGTAAGTCAAGGTACACCGTAGCTAATGTTTATATTTGTTCAAGTATTGAAATCAGCAGCAAGGTTTTTTGCTTTTACTACAGTAATCTTTTCCTTAATTTTGAAGGTGGATGATTAAAAAGGACATATAGATATCGTAATTATCTCTGCTACCATGCTATCATTACGTAATTCACTTTTTAGCTGTAATATGGTAGGATAAATAAGAAATGTGTGTTTAGTAGTCAATGAATTTATTATATACTATCAAGGACATAAAGTTATACTTCACATTTTGAATTCTTCTCTATCGTTTGATTCTCCAAGCTTTGATATTGTGGGGTCTATGGGTTTTTCTTTTTCTTTGAGTGTGATATATATATATATAACGAGAGGCAATGGACACCATTCCTTGTGCTTTTCATTCATTTTCCCCAGAGAGCACGGCAAGCCTGAACTAAACCAGATTATGAAATCATGTTGGAGGCTGTATCGTGTAAGCTAGTTAGGCGACAAACATGATCAGATTACAACGTCATTATGTTACCCAAATCTGGGCGGTAATTACATTAGCCCGGAGACGCTTTTGTGGATGAGGAAACTCAAGGGGAGATGAGACACATAAACACCCAGGGATGAGATGAGAAGATCACGCTATGCCGGGGGAAGGTGATGTGACTTTTAACATTACATTTCTACATTCAGCAGATGCATCTTGGAAGGGAAAGCAAAGACTTAAAGATAGGCTTGAGTTTTGGAGATGATAGAAAATAAATCCTCGCAGAATCCCAACAAAACTTCCACTGAATGTTCAAGATTACAAATAAATGACATGTGCCATTCGATTTGGGTAGAAATTGTATAGAGGCTTAGTAATGAGCATAAAAAAGATAGTGAAATCAGGGTACAAGTATAGGCCCGACATCATGTGCTTTTAAACACAGGTCCCTTCACTGTATGTGCAAATGAGAGTTGTGTTTTTTATTGAAGATGATTTCCAGCAAGTTTTTATAACATTCCAAAATAAATTGTAGCTATGTTCTCTTGACATACGTCCATTAGAGCCAGAGTGGCATTAACTCTGTATAAAGGATATGAATAATGATCTTCTGGCTCCAAACAAATGATATGTACGGTACACGTAATGTACATTTAACTGATGGAGAGTCATAAGGGGCATCTAATTAGGTCATTCAGTGATTACTCAACCTAAATTTAGCTAATAATTGCATTAGCCTGAGTGGCTAAATCCTTCCCAAATTTAAATCAATGGCTCAAACTGGGGCGAGTTGAGTAAAAATGGAAATTGGCTTTGAATGGCTAATAATGAGATTATAAAGTTTCAATACACTGTATTATCGGATCGTAATGGTACTGTTCTTTTTGACCAATTCTATCTTTCAAACATGCTGGGACCCGTTTCACAAACCCTTTTTTTCAATGACAAATGATCATCAAAATCAGTGACAAATCTGCTGATAACCAATCAGAAGCAAGGATTTCAGTAGCTTGTAACAAAAACTGTCATTTGTCACTGATGACAAGTTTTGTGAAATGCCCCCCAGGGCAGCTCAAAAGACCATGCTACTACCGTAATCATTCTTCAAAGAATTGTTGTTCCCCAACCTGCAAATGTACATGAGTCATGAATTATATAATTGATCGTATTGATCCACAAAAAAGAAAATTATGTTGGCATGAATCAATCACAGCAGACAATGAAACATTGAAAATATCAACAAATGCTGTATATACTAAGATATGTGTTGGATTAATCATACACCTTGCACATTGTACATGCATGAATTATACTTTACATGTAAATGTAGATATTATAAACAACTCATCCTAGTATTATTTGAAAATTGCAACAAGAAAACTGGGATTCATTAATACATGTAGCTGTAATAAGATTAAAAACAAACAAACATCATGATGAGCCCATGAAAAAGTCGTCTAAAAAAAACTTGATATTTTTCCATTATACAGATCTACTCAAGATATGAACCAACTGTAGTAAAGTATTAAATGCAACAGACTACATATATTATGTGTATACACCTGTACATACTGTACACAGATATGCCAACCTTTACATTCATCTTTCAAGGAGGATTCATTCAGAAATCAGGGAGGTTTCTATCAATTGCATACAGCATAATAGGAACAATCTTTCAACAAATCAGGAATTTATTAAAATTTGTATGTGACAACAAAAAAAATCAGGGAACCTCCCTGAAAATCAGGCAGGGTTGGCATCTCTGCATACATCTTTAGATCTCTGCATCACATCATGAGAGGGAATGCAATGAATGTACAGTCAATGCTCTGTATAATATACATGTCCACAGTGACCCTTATTTTCTTAACAGGTGGCTTTCACGAATTAAATTTTAGACTGCTAAAATCAATGCAGTCGTAAGCACAGATTGCCTGGAGAGAATTGAGCTGGAAACTTGAATGATATGGAGAAATGTTAATAAAATTGATATTGTACTCACCACATCAATTAGAAAGCTAATAATCCATAACTAATCAACAAATTCCTTCATTTGACACAAAGCAGAATGTTTGCAGGCAAGTCAAGTTCAGTAAAAATGTCACAGTTAACATGTGAATCCTGACCTCAAACCGGTAACAAGTTGGTGACCTTTACATGCATAGAAATGAAATGACCCCAGAGATGGTGAATAATGAACAGCTTCTCTCATGACGTTATCATGTCTACTGAGAAGTGATCGTTCACATCCGCGACAAAACTGCAACAGTTTCAGGTCACAACAATGAACCTGATGAAATCACAAAGTGCAGTGTTTTTATGTTCTCTTCCAAAGAAACTATGCTTATGCAGTTACAAGCAGCTTTAGAAATCAATCAAAGATCAAATCGGTAGTATGCTGTAAAGCGGGACTGAGCGCCAAGTCGGTCAAGGGCAACAGCCAATGATTCCATGAATAGTCCATCAAATTAATCTATTAGCCCGGTGGTAAACATTGCAATCACTAGCAGCACACAAAAGCTGATAAATACATGACTTATTCCGAGGTAGTGAAATCAGAGTTTTGATCGTTTGTCCTTTTAAAAGGAATATTATTGATGGAGAGTTTATTTATAGACTACACACATAAAACATAAAATTGCATACAGGTGCTTTGGTGGGAAGGTTTCGTTTCATGAAAGCAATTTTGAAACTATAAATCACACACATTGGACGTTGCAGAACGGATAGTTTGAGCCTTTTTTCCACTCTTGAGGCATAATAACTCCTTTGCGTACATGTATATAATCCTTGACAGATTGTGTAGATATTTACATCCACTAGTTACAATGTAGTTAGCATTGCTTGCACATGGCTAAATGCACATACATGTTTGTGTGCAACGAGATCCTACAAAAAAGAACTCACAGCTGATGTTTTGCATACAAACATATATGAAGAAATGGCATGTAGGAGCTGCTCGCTGAATTGAGAGAGCGATGAGAAGCAAATTTAATGATCCGACAGAAACAGATATAATATGAGAAAGGAAAACACAGCAGGCCTGAGCAGAATGAGGAGAGGTCGAGAAACAAGCCGAAATGGGAAAAATATGCAAATTGAGGCTTGATGACTCCTGCATGTGGAGTTTGAAGCAAGAAAGAAGATGAGAAAAGACACAGAAGCACAAGAGAAATAGCAGCGGCGGCGGCAGAGGTTTAGTCGTTCGTGTAAGAGCTGAGAGAGTGAGACTGCATACGCTGTGTGTGTGTGGGGGTGGATGGTTAGGTTCTATGAGGGATGTGCATAAGGGGAGATGATGACGAGGAAACACAAGGGGGCCCTCTTGCTCCGAAGAAGGAGGATGCGGTGGAAAATTCCGGCACACCACAGCTCTCTGTGTACAAACGCTGGCTGGCTTTGCAATCAGTGGTTCAGCACATGGCAAGTCGTTCATCTCTCTCTCTCTCTCTCTCTCTTCCCTTCTTTTCTTTCTTTCTTTCTTTTTCTCTTTTTCTCTCTCTGTCTCTCCCTATTTTCTATATCCTTCTTTCTCTTTCATTTTCTCTCTCTCTCCCCTTTTCTCTCTTTCTTTGTCTCTTTCTCCCTCTCTTCATCCTTCTCTGTTTTTCTTTCTGTCAATTTGCTTTCTTTCTGTGCTACCCTGTCATATTCTTTCTATCTTCAAAGCTATTTACTCTTTTACTTTCTATTTTAAAACTTTCTACATCATCTTTCCCAATTATTTTGTCTCTGTCATTCCTATACCTTGTACCCCTACTGTTTTTTGTTGTTGATTTGCTGAGTTTGTTCTTACTGTTGTTATAATTTTCATTTAATAATCTTATTTCTAATATTTTTTTCTGATTTCTTCAATTATGTTACATCTTTGAAATAGTTTCTTTTATTATCTGTTCCCATCTTTTCTAGACTGGTTATATCTCTGGAATGTAAACATGAACTGAAATGATAAATATTTTCATTTCCATAGCCTTTTTTTTTTCACTAGTCAAAAACATACCTACCTAATACTACTTGCTGACACTTTCTACTCATCATCAAACCTAAGAATTAATCTTCACTGCATTATCTCCATGAAAAAAAATCAGAATAACATTTTCCATTTCACTCTGTAATCTTCAACACGTCTTTCTCTCTCTCTCTCTCTCTCTTTGTCTCTTACTAAAATAAACACAAGAGTAGTGCAATTATTATTCAAGGCAAAGAACGTTAGATGTTGAGGGACATGTCACAGATCTATAAAAACTAATCAGAGAAATTTAATTTGTGACGCAGTTCTAGTCTCTCTATCTTTTCCTCTATCACTCACTCTCTCCCTCCTCCTCTACCTCTTTCTCTCCCCTTCTCTTTCTCTCTTTCTTTCTCTCTCTCTCTCCCTCTCTTTCTCTTTCTCCTCCCCCCTTTCTCTCTAATTATGCTGGTCTCAGTGAAATCATCATGTTTCGTCTCTTTCACCTTTATTCCTAGACTATTTTCACCTTCTCCTCACCATGTTTTTAATTTGGCCCTGCCACTTTGACAAAGTGAGCATTGAAGACAACCTAAACTACTACATGTACTACTCTGTGTTCTCTTTCTCATAAGCCATTACGTGGTATTTTCACTCCCTCTTTCTCTTACTAAGGTGTATCAAAATAATGGGCTTGAGGAAAACTTCAGTATACCCTTTTCTTGAGTTAGAACCAAGTAAGGACTCTCTTCAAATGTTCTCCTGTTTATTTGCTATCCTTTCTGCTGTTTCTACCTCTCCGTCCTTCAACTTCTCCTGTACTCTCCCACTCTATCTCTCACTCATTCAATGATGCTGCAAATATGCCCCCCTCCTCTTCTTCTTCTTTGTTTTCTTTTCTTCCTCCTCCACCCCTCCTCCTCTTGGGTTAAAAACCCAGAAAGGATCATACATTTTCTCCACTTTGTTTGTCCTTCTTTCCCTCCTTCTCCTTTTCCATTCATCTTCCCATCCACTCTCCCAACCCATCTCTCATCAAGTAGCAAATACGCCTTTACTCAAGCTAGATTACAAACCAAGTGAAAAATTATGCTTCATTCTCTTCCATCTGTTTGCCCTTCCTTCCCTCCCTCTTTCTTCCTCTCCCTCCAACATCTCTTCCCCACTTTTCTCCCTACTACCCATCTCTCGTTCTTTCAATCAAGTAGCAAATATGACCTTATTCTAGGGTGACAAACCCTCGCTGAGGGACACGGCTTATTCAAACGAATCAGCCTCATTTGAGATGCACATATCTTGGGGGGAAGTTTGCTACGTGCTCAGACGCCTTCTATTGGAGGACGTGTAATAATCGGCGATAGCCACTTCACCGTCTTCCAATCTCCATCGGACTATCCTTGATTCTGTTCTTCCTTACTCTTTCCTTCCCTATTCTTTCCTTGGCATGAATGTGCTTCTTTTCTTAGCTCTTTCTTTTTCTTTTTGTCATTCTCATACATTTCCCCTATCCCTTCTGGCTCTTTCCATTCTTGTATTCATGCTATTTTATCCATCCATCAATATTCCTGTCTCCTTTCACTTATTCACTGGCCCCCATTTTCATTCATTCCATCCACCTTTCTTCTTCTCTTCTGTTCCTCCTTTCTCTGTGTACAAAGCCTCCAGTACAACTCCAGCCCTCCATTCAGTTTTCTTCCCTTCAATCCTACTTTCTCTCCATCCCACTCATCTTCCAACATTCAAAGCCATTCATTTCTCTCTACCATATATCCATTTCCAATTCTAATGATAGCCCTCTATTCTGTTCTTCTTCTTCTATCTCACCATCAACATTCCTTCTATCCCTCCATCTTCTTATCATCCTCCAGACTGTACATATCTTATGCATCTGGGTTTCATGGTCAATGAATACTGGAGCAGTATTTAATAGGTCCCTTTTCAATGAGTTCCACATGAATAATATATTTAATAGCCCTAACCCTCCATTCATTTCTCCTTTAATCATAACATCAATATTCCTTCTATCCATCCATCTTCTACTCTTCCTCCTCCTTCTCTTGACTCTGCATCCATCCTATCCCTCTGGGTTTCATGGTCAATGATTATCAGAGCAGTAATTAATAGCCCCCTTTTAATGAATTCTGTATGAATAATTTATCTGGCCCAGTCTGTCTAAATGGATAGACCCCTACTACAGGCCGTCTGTCTCTTTATTTATGCACACTGAAGCTATGTCAGTGGTTCCAATTGTATCATAAATATGTAAATCTATTGTTTGATGACAGTTATTTTCCTTCAGTCAAGAAAAGAGATAGCAACTTGAGCACATTATTCATTTGAAGTTGGCGCAATATAAGTACTCTCTATATTATTCATTTTGCGAGGATTCAATGCACTTTACAGTTGTATAATGAAAATATGCTCATCTATATGTATTCTTGAAAATGACAAAATACTGCCTAGATTTGATTCTAAATTTGCAGTCCTTTTGAGAACTGTATACTTACTTTTCATTGACTTAATCCATACCAAACCATAAGTACTATATTTAGTGTGTGGGTGATTTTTTTGGTTTCACAATCTGTTAATATCTACCAAAGATATCCCTACATGTAGCTTGTAGTCAAACCTCCTTCGGTAGCTACACAAGAGAGTTTGATCTGAATGCTTGACCCCCCCCCCCCCCCCCCCGAAACAAAAAATAATAACAATGGGCAATTGCTTCAGAATGGGACAAAGAAATAACCTCAACCTCTATACATAAGGTGCTATAAACATTGGACTACTCCTACTACTACTACTACTACTACTACTACTACTACTACTACTACTACTACTACTACTATTACTACTCCTGCTACTACTATTATTATTACTACTACTACTACTAATACTACTAATACTACTAATACTACTAATAATAATAATAACAACAATAATAATAATCATAATTATAAAGGGCTGTTTTACAGAATTTACACTCAGAACTGGCACTCCAGATATTTGCCGTCTGTACTTGCAAGGACAATATGCTTTGGGGGAGCTAATCAAAACCACAATTGCTCTGTAAAAGGACAAATGCTAATGACCGAGAAGCCCAAATGGAAAGTTTCTGATGGCTGGCTTGACCTATAACTTGCTTGCCTGCTATAATTGAAAAACATTCTAGCCATTATGGCCAAGATCTATATTTAGCATCCAGTTGAAAAATGCTTGTGTCACAATGAATCTTAAAATAGAGAGAGATAACTACTCATCTTTTTGACATAAATTGAGAACTATTTATCAATGTGTGCCTTTTTAAAATTCCTAGTTAATGCAGCGTTTGATCTAAATGATGCTTGAAAAAAATCTCCCTACCAACAAAAAAATATAAATATAAATAAAAACATAAATAACAATCTTTTTAAAATGGGAAAAAAATATAGAAATGGGCAAAGGCTTTAGAAAATATGCTGCACACTACTGCGGTTGTAACCATCATAATCACAAACATTTCCTTCATCCATCTACGGTTACTGAAGAGCTTTTAAATGGCCACTTGCAACATGGCTTTAATTTTGCGGACCCCCGCTCATTAGATCAATAGTCCTTGCTTACATAAATTCTCCTAGGGACTCGAGCATATTTGAATTGGGAGAGCGGTCCTGTAATTTGAGAGGGAAGAGACACTGGGTAGGGTAGAGGGCAAGAAGGGACCTATACCACCATGTATGTTTATTTGATCACGCCAGTGAGAAGTGCCCCCCCCCCCCCACACACACACACACACAGCGTGGGTGCATTGGAGGGTTTTGAGTGAAGGGTTTTGTAGCCACGGAAAGAGAACCGAAAACAAATGCAGCTTTTTATATCGTCCTGACAAGTACCGTCAGCTTTTATGTTTTCACAATTTAACAAAATTTAACAGCCAAGTTAGTTGGTACCTTTAAGAAATACTGTAGAATCTCATTAACGCTTTACTTTAGACAACCTAGAAGCATTTTGCTGTTACATTTTCAGTATATATATGTTGTAAATATTAATATGTTAGACAAAATGGCACAAATCTGTATTTGGTATGAAGTAATTACTTCATATATAAATATACTTTCTCTCCCTCTCACCTCTCTCTCTCTCTCACAATATTTGTGTTGCATCATGACAAACCAGTCCCTTCTTTCTTTGTCTCTCATCTCCCCCCCCCCCTCTCTCTCTCTCTATCTCTCTCTCTCGCCCTCTCAACCCTCCCCTTTTTCCTCTCTCTTCCTCTTCCTCTCTCTCTCCTTCTTTCTGTCTCACTCTCTCTCTCTCTTTATTTCTCTCCCACTGCTCATCTCCCTCCCTCTTTCTCCCATCTCCCTCTCCCTCTCCTCATCCTTATACCAGACTGCAAGCTGACACATTGGGCCTCTAATGAATACATCAACAAGAGCGCAGATTACCATCCAAGACAACCGACATGGCAGCGCGCAACACACATCATCTCCGATGTCATCCCAAAACCCATCATGAATAAAGCAAGATGGCTTCTCCCTACACGCAGGCAACGTCCTTTGACGTAAGCGATCTGCCACGAGAGGGCAATCTATAGCTGATATACATGGTTATCATCTCAACGGCTCATAAGACGACGGACGAGGGGGTATGGTAATTTGAGCATCCGTTCTAAGAGACTTACAACAAGCCAGATCTTGGGACCGTGCTTATCATAATCACATGATACGTGTGTGCATTCGACAACCGAGTAATATTTGTGTGGGTTCAGCTTACATCTGGGATATGGATACTGCCTAACTTGTCGGATGTGTCTAACTTGTCAGATGTTCCTACTCCCACACTGCATGCATGTCGCTTTACCACATCAATTTGTCTTTGAATCATTCACATGTAGAAAAAAGCTTGTAACAATAAAGACATCCATTTGGGTCAAGTTAATGTCTTATTGTTTTGCCTACAGCAATTACTTCAAATTCATAACGGGTTATCGAATGATCTCATATTTTATTAGGCAATACACAAAGCTATCATAAATGCATCTCAAACGATTTCACCCAAAGAAATTGCATTCATGTTTTCGATTTGAGAGAGAAGATGGAGCATTGCATTTTCTCAACTATTTACATTTTCATGTACATGTACATTGTACAGGTATGTAATTTAACTGAATAAAAATCTTAAAATTAGGAGAAAAAATATCTTGTGCCAAAAGAAAACTAACAATTTTTATTTAAACAGCTTTTAATGTGTCACGGGATGGCTTACATGTACAGTAGGTATTCCTCTTTCATTATAACAACAATCGCATAGCTCACTGTTACATGGGAAATACACAAGACCAATGAGATATATTTCCTGTTTGTTTCATACTTAAAACAACAAAACTATATGACCTATTTCATTTCCATGGCAACCAGGGAAAAAATTAATATTTATTTTTCGGGGGCTACTTTTCAAGCTTGCTTGCATGAAAATAACACTCTAAAATTTGTTTTGCATTGAACTCTATGCAAATTTACTGGGGCTCTTTTCTGATTTTTGGGGGCTCTTTTGGGCATTTCGGGGGCAAATTCGCCCTGAGCCCCCGTGTATTTTTTTCACTGATGGCAACATTTAATGCTTCTTCAGGCCTTCTTCATTTTCTGCGAAGGACCGAAATCATGCATGCCAATTGCTTCTTTCATCTACTCTTTGACATTTTACCCTTCTCTTTTCTACTTTTCAAAGCACACATATAAATGTGTATCTACATGTATCTTATTCATTCATTTACATGGTTATATGTACAGGTACATGTACTGTATGCTTCTTCTGGCTATTTCAGTTTTCTAAACATTTCTGAAATCAGGCATGGATTCTTGAAGTGGGAGAAATAATTAGTTTGCTTTGTATCTCAACCCACTGCACAATTAAAACAGGATGTACTTGTACACTGTAGATACTGTGTTAAAAGTGCGCTTCTCATACACTGAAACAAGAATTAACTAAGCATGCATTGGGTTTACATGTATTTGCCAATTTTCACAAGAACTGCAGGTAGAACAGGAATCTGGATCGATTGGCAATATTCCATCAGAAGAGGGCAGCATACTATATCATTTTGAGTGGCACATAAGGTGATTTTTGTGAATCAATGATTCTCTCTCCTCAAAAATTACAATTCTCCTTTTATTCATGAATTGCCTTGAAATTTAGTGACATTTTCTACTACTCATCACAATATATTGGACTTCATGACTTCTTTAACAGTTGTAGGTCACTGATGTTTGATATCAATGGCAATCTCTGTACCTCAAAAAGTCTTAAATTGCAGATTTTTTTTCTTTCTTCCCTACACATATTAATCTTTTTATGATTGTGTTGTTATGGGGCAGGGGAGAAAGGGGGCAGGGACCTGCATGTAAATCAATGATTAAGAATAATTATCACTGACTTAATTTGCTATGGAAACACATGTATAACACTATGATAGCCAAACAGGTATGACAGACATACAAACAGGTATGACAGACATACAAACAGACAGACAGACAGACAGACAAACAGACAGACGGACAGGCATCCAATGCACTTACATTGATCATGGCGTTGGATGTTATCCGGAACAACGTCGCCCTCTCGCTGATACCCTTCAAGCGGGACGAGGCCTGCCCGGGGTCCTCTGTGGTCTCTAGCTCGGAGAGCGACCTCTGTAGTGCTGCGCCGTGCTTAACGATCAGATCGTTGCAGGTGTTGAGGTCCTCTAGTTTGCTGGTGAGCTGGCGGAGCGTGGTCTGTACCTCGTTGTGGTCTGTCTCTTGAGGATGCAACTTTTCATCATCATCTGCAAGAAAAAGAAGAGAAAAAAAGCTGATTTATTTCTATTGGTATAGTTTAGGCTTTTTTAAATATAAAGTTGAGTTCAGGGCCCCATTTCATCAAACTTATCATCAGTGACAAATGACAGTATTTGTTATAGGCAAGTGAAATCCTTGCTTCGGATTGGTTATAGAAATTGACTCACTCTTGCTGGAAATCACATGCATTGCACACAGAAATGTATATATTGGACTACACGTGCGGCATGAAACAGTTCGGTCCAATCTCATCAGCTATGACTCCTCATATTTTTAATATGATGGCATTTGAAGAGCTACACTTTTCACTGGCTTTTTCTATCATGAAATTTTTCCAAACTGACATCAAAAGATTTAAGAAAGCTAACAAATTACCACCTTCACTAGAAATCAACAATCTCTTTAACTGAAAAGATGATAGGTACTACAAATTTGGAGAATCACGTTGAAAAGAGCCATACTTAAAGGGCAAGTCCACACAAAAAATAACTTATAATAGAAGCAGAAAAATCAGACACACCAATCAAAAAAGGTTTGAGCAAAATCGGATATCTAATAAGAAAGTTATGAATTTTTGAAAAAGTATGTAAAACCATGGACCAATGGAAATTGTGGCTAAACTGATTGCACCTGGATGGCTCAGATATACAATGAAAGGATGTATGAAGACTTGTTCAGATTATGGCGAGGTAAACCGCCGCAATGAAAGCAGCCGCAGTGTTTTTACATGTAAATGAATGGCAACTGTGGTTAATGCTGTGCGCAACAAAGGACCTGCGTGTATTCACCGAGGTCTGTGTTTTAAACTCAGAAATATGATGTGTACATGTACATCATCATAAAAACTGCAGCAATTTTGCCGTGCGTCATATCTGAACGAGGCCCAATTTTTCTACATTTCAGCTTCAACCACCTCCAATGTAGCATACAAGTACATGAACATGAGGAGGCAGAAGCTTTACGAAAACACTTCAACTGTGGTTCCTTTTTTTTATCATTCTTTCAAATGTTCTGCGAGACCCCCTATTCTAAAGTGCTGCGTGTACTGCAACCAATAAAAATACAATTAACATAGAGCATTCACCACTGCCAGACCTATTCCTCTACACATTGACAAACTCTGCCACTGATAAACATACTACTACCGGTATGTGGAATGGAGATTTATTATTTGTACAGGCACCCAACACGACCGGATTAAATCAATATCGAATGCAATCTGTTGCTTTTTGCCAACTTATTACATGGATGTGATATTATTGAATTAAAATGAATGCAATCTGTTGCTTTTTGCCAACTTATTACATGGATGTGATATTATTGAATTACAATGAATGCAATCTGTTGCATTTTTGCCCACTTATTGCACAAATGTGAATGACCTGATACTATTGAATATCATACATTACATGTATGTATCTGGGACTATTGATTCTTCAGATACTTGCAGCAATACTGAATCTGAATTTTAATAATATTGCTTATATATTGAACACATGGTTGTGCCTCATACACAAAATATTGTCTGTTCAGAGCTAGAAGGATGTTAACCATGTGTGAAAGTATAACACCCTTCTGGCTCCAAACAGACGATATCATGAATCCAAAAGCAAGTCTAAACGGGACAAGTAAAACAGAAGAGTATTAAAAGAAACTAAGGAAGACACAAAACTAACAAAATTATATATCATTCTAGCCTTTTCTTTTTCAAAAAATAAAGTCAATAAGCCAGTATTCTAATCCAGCAGTCAAAGTGTACATGTATTTGGTTTTCACTGGGACAAATAGTTGACCCAAATAGGACATTCTATTTCTTTAGAGATAACTTGGATAGCTGACATCAAGAGATACAATTACAGAAACACTAGATATTAGTTCAAAATGCTGGATAGATTTACTCAGGAACTGATGCCTCTACAAAGAAACACTATTGTTTATGTATTAAAATACAACGTAATGTGAACCTCAAACAACCTCAAAGTGAACTTAAACAAAGAGGGGTCGCAGACGCTCCTACATGCATAACCTAATTATGCTGTAATTAATACATGCCAACTATGAAACGTACAGCAGAGTTCACTCCATACAGTACACGTACGCTTAACTATGTAACGCAAGGTCACGTCAAACAAATACTTGAGTTTTCATGTTGGGATAGCATATCATCTTTTCATAGCTAGAAGGGCATTAACTCTATGTTTAAGTTATGAGTAACTAACGCCCTCCTGGCTCCGACAAGATGAACTCTTATTGGCATTTCACCCTTGAAAGCCCCGTTATCTCTACAGCTGATTAATGAATCGTCTTGTACTTGAAGGTCCTCAAGCACTGTTAATTTTTAACTACTGAGAACTCTTGAAAGCAAGCTTGAATAGAAATAAAATGAACATTTATCACGGCTGTCTTGGCCGGGGTTGCTTTTCACAAGTTTCCCCAATGCTATGCTGATATCATGAGCATCTCATCTGTTCGGAGCCAGAAAGGCATTAACGGTATACTTTGACACAGAGTTGACAGACATTTAGGCCCTTCTGGCTCTGAGAAGATGATCTTTGAGGGTTAAGTGTATTCAGAGTTCTTGCACAGCTCTGATTCTCCTTACAAGCTGCAGACCATTTTCCTCAAAAGCTGTTTAGAGCCAGAAGGGTACTAACTCAGTGTTAATTCAGTGTTAAACTTTGTGTTAACTTGAGTTAACGCCCTTTTTACTCTCACTAATTTAGTGTTAATTCAGAGTTAAACTTAGTTTTAACTTGAGTTAACGCCCTTTTTACTCTCAATAATTCAGTGTTAATTCAGTGTTAAACTTAGTGTTAATTTGAGTTAACATCCTTTTTGCTCTCAGCAGAATAGCAGATGAAACCAATTCCTTTTTCATTTCCATATAATTGCTTTAAACAATTGAAAAACTCTCATGTATCTAGAAGGCAAAATGAATAAGTTAGGAATCCATGAATAAATCACAATGGAAATAAAAAGAATATGCACAAACTAACGCAAAAATTCACTCCAAATCGTTAGAATAATGGCATTTAATCTTGGCTCAGGGCACATGAACCCCCAATAGATGTTGTTTCAGAGAATCCATATTTTACGACGAAGTTACTACAAGTAATCATCATATGATTGCATACAAAGACTACATACATGTACATGTATAATTCCAACAAGGGTCTGCACTTCAAGACTATTGTCAGTCTGTGAATGCAAATGAAATGTTCCGCATGAAAATATAATCATATGTTTGATAAATGTATTCATCCAGATGCACTGTCAACATGGCATGCTACTGTGCTGACATATTCCAGTTAACTCTAAATATTGAATGCAAAATCTACATGACTACATGTATTTATAGCAACTGGATCATAATTAATTGCTTGCTCAAGTATGGTTTTATAAGGAGATTCCTTTTTCTTCTTCAATTTAACAAGACAAAAAGGGTAAAAGCAATTTTGTCCATGATTCAATACCTGTTTGAAGTAAAGATACTACAGTATCTCCATATACTATATACCTACATGTAATCAATGTAATCACATCATTCTGTGTCTTAAATTATTCATTGAATATATATAAAAAGATGCAGATTTTTCTTTATATTTTTAAATAGCTGACTCAAAAACACATACTGTAGTATTTAAGCATATTTTTATCAGAACAAATGGTCCTCTCCTTTGGAAAGATGTACAAGATAAATGCCCTCAGAAATAAAATACTAACTAGTAACTACATAGCTATTCATCATGGGTGCAATTAAATATAAATGTACAATATATAAGAAAAATAATCAAGTATATTATACAAGTGTGTTAGATATGGCCCCTGTGCCCAAAATAAAGTAAACATATATACCTGAGTATTTCATTAAAGAGCCCAACACAGACAACCTACAAATGTATGTACATGTAAAGTATGTTTAGTACAAATAGCCATGCTTTCATACTGTGGCAAGAATGAAACTCTGCATTTAGCCATCTCTTGCCGGAAAATGGTGAATATATATATATATTCAGAGCATGAACTCTATGTTAATGTGACATTTAGGATATGGCCAACTAAAAAATGTGTCTCTCATTCTCGCTCATAACCTTTTAGTCAGGCGACACCTTTTTTGTCCTTTTTTTCTTTGGTAAAAAGGTTTCTTTTTGTTGTCTCCTAGTTCTCTTTCTTCATAAGATGTGTCCTTGATGTGGTCCAATCTCCAGAATTTGCATTTTAGTGAGAAATCACTAATGGTTTGAGAGGCGTGTATTCTTTCCATTTAAAGGTTTTCATTTTCAAGCTACATAAAAGGGAATACCGGTAGTAGAAATATGCCTTTATTAAATTGAATGCAGTTCTTTAAAAATATGAATCAATTTAAGTTTTAACCGTTATCTGATTTTGATGAATTTGTTTATTACATAGCAATTCAATTGGAACAAATTTGAATGTCTATACCATGTACATTGTACAAACAACATATTTTTTGCAAGTATTCTCTGGTATTTGTATTATCTACATATATATGTATCTAGATGTACAGTACATATATATGACTCATTCAGAACCCAGCACAATTAGCAACATTTTACAGTTATATGATTATTTCGTTATTTTTTACAAAGAATCTATATACTGCAAAGCAATCGATAATAAACAAGCAGAAGCTGTATTCATAAAATGTGAATATTTGAATACATGGAGTCATGATAAGAAATGAGAAAGGCAATTCATTTTGATACATTTTATACAATTAATAAGCATCAACCACATGCTAAACCTATTTTTTTTTGTGCAAATAAATGTGACACCATGCACTTCACAACACTGGCAAAAAAAAAAATCAAGTTAACACGTAACCATTCTAAAACATGTAATTTAGTATTTCAACTTTCTCCGTCATCCAAAGCACAAATACAGTGATGCCATCAATACCTAGTTAAAAGTAACAAAAAACATGTTCCGAGGTATTATAAAAACACATGAATTACAGCTGAATGAAATGACACCCAGAATTGAGAAGAAAAATTGATCATAATGAAACAAATTTGAATACCTTTAGGCCACTGTACGAGTGTCCATGGCAGCCCAGCTGAAATAAAGCAGGAATATTTTCATGCAATAAAATAAGAATGTAGATTAAAGCCTAAAGGCAATAAACAACATCAATAAAGAAAAGAGGGAAGAATATGCTTTATATCCTAAAACTATGTTAATTTAAATATTTTCAAGCATAAAAAAAAGGATTTAAATAAAGGCAATAAACAATAACCTCAATAGGAAAAAGAGGAAAATATATTTTCAACATCCTAAAAACGTGTTTAAAATATTCACTGACCCCCCAAAAAAACTAAATTATATGTGAATGGTGACAATATCCGGAAAGATATATATGAATTTTTCCCCATAACTGATGACAATATTTGAGAAAATCTTAGCCATTCAAAGTTTTTGTGTTCTGTCTGACTCTGTTGACAAAATGACTAGTACATGCACATGTAGTCATGTACATGACTTTTTTTCTATTCTTCAATTGACCTATTTTTCAAAGTATTTTGGTTCTGTTGACAATATGATTAGTACATGTACATGCAGTCATGTATGACCTTTTTTCTATTAATTTGATTTCAAAATGGTTCGTGTAAATTCATGACTTGTAATGCTGCACCGACTGACGGATTAAGGGCGGCAAAACTGACCCATGCCTACCCCCCCCCCCCCCCCTGAAACCAAAGTGGCACACTTTAACTAAGTGCACTACTCCAAGAATATTCACCTTCTTAGGTGATGGCCTTCTCTCTTTTTTTTTTTCTTTTTTTTTGGGGGGGGGGTGTTACAAATATATGTTGGTATATTGTGACCCTCCAATCTACAAACTTCTGGATTTGACCCCCCCCCCCCCCCCCCCACTGCACTTGTAGCACTTCAATAACCTTAAAACAAATATCTCAGACATCACCTCAGTTGCTAAGGCAACAAACAAACAAAAACTGAAATAAGATACAGCAAGGGAAAAGGATAGTAAATCAAAATCAACCTTCCAAACCCCTAACAGATAAGGCTTATAAAGCTTTTATCTACTCTTATCCAATATTATTCAACAGAGTTCACATCCTTCTAGCATGACTACATGTACATGTATATACTCTAGTCTGTTTGGAGCAAGGACATTTATTCTGTGTAAAATGAAGTCTATAATAAATGCCCGTCTTGCTCTAAACAAATGATACTGTACATGATGTCAAGTCAGGTACAAGGGCATGTCAATATTTATGAGGCATGAAGAAGAAGGGAAAAAAAAGAATATAAAGTAAGATATTTTAGAAAAGGATATGAATAGGAAATTTCATGCATGAAAATCACAACCTTGAGTCAGATTTCATTCCCACCCCCACAAAGAGAGTCAATCATAAAAAACTTGAAAATATTCTTGTCGGTCTAAATAATGCATGTACGGTACAGTGTACAACAAAACCCATTACAGTGCATGTTGGATTATAACCCCTGTAACGTTTAAATTATGTACACAATACAAGTCAGTATTAGAGAGTCAATCAACAACAAAACTGGAAAGTATTCATTTCGGCCTGAATAATGCATGAACAACACAAACACAATACAGTGCGTGCTGGATAACCCCTGTAACATTATGTGGACAACACAAGTCGGTCAGTATCATGTATATGGTCGGTGTGATACTCATGTTCATGCACGAAGTACACGTCCATGTTTCATGTGCATACAATGTAGTACATAATATTGCAGAGCCAGCACAGACAAGAATAAAATGATGACAGCAGTAGTAAAGCGAGTCAATCATAAATTCTTGGAAGTATTCATTTCGGCCTAAATAATGCACGAACAACATAAACACAGTACATGTTGGATAACTCCTGTAACATTATGTAGACAACACAAGTCGGTCAGGTACAGTATATACATGGTCGGTGTGATACTCATGTTCATGCACGAAGTACACGTCCATGTTTCATGTGCATACAATGTAGTACATAATATTGCACAGAGCCAGCACAGACAAGAATAAAATGATGACAGCAGTAGCCGCCGCCCCCCCCCCCCCTTTCTTCTCTATCAATCTTCCTTGAACCATTCACACAACATGCTGGTATGTGGAGTATTATTCCTGATTGTATAATATACAGGCAAGCTTTACTTAGTGTAAGTAGTTTTCCTCCATGTAGAAAGCGTTAGTATACAGTAGGGGCTATCTTCTTTCTGCCCGAGGAAACAACATACAAGATATATATCTGCACTACAGACAGTGCACCATTCTGTATGGAAGCAGGAGACCGTCAAAAACATAGATATACGTCGTGTCGTAATTCGAATTGCCACACTACCTAAATAATTACGTTGTGTAGTAATTCGAATTGCCACACTACCTAAATAATTACGTTGTGTCGTAATTCGAATTGCTACACAACGTAATTCCAAATTACTGCCCGACGATTTAACGTCATGACGTTAAATGAATTAACTACACGACGTTAAATAATTAAGGTCGTGTAGCAATTCAAATTACTACACGACCTAAATAATTACGTAGTGTCGTAATTCGAATTACCACACGACCTAAATAATTACGTCGTGTTGTAATTAATTACTGCTAAACGATTTAACGTCGTGTAGTTAAATCATTTAACGTCGCGTAGTTAAATCATTTAACGTCGTGTAGTTAAATCAACCAATGAGACCGTTCGTAATAGACCTGAGTAGAATCTCAAATGACGATCATATTTGCGCGCCAGAAATATGTATACGATGCGCGTTCGTGCGCGCTTTAGTAGTGGCCGGTCTTCGCATCGCATATTACGAACAGTCTCATTGGTTGATTTAACTACACGACGTTAAATGATTTAACTACACGACGTTAAATGATTTAACTAAACGACGTTAAATCGTCGGGCAGTAATTCGGAATTACGTCGTGTAGCAAGTTGAATTACGACACAACGTAATTATTTAGGTAGTATGGCAATTCGAATTACTACACGACGTAATTATTTAGGTAGTGTGGCAATTCGAATTCGACACAACGTATATCCATGTTTTTGACGGTCTCCTGCTTCCATAATTCTGTTTACATGTACATGACACAAGATAGTCAAGACTTCAAAGAAATCAACACAAGGGAAATTTCACTACCCTATTTATTGTAGTGCCTAGATAGAATTCATGTTTGGATTATGTAATACTACACTTTTATTTTTACACACTTCAATACATGAAGGTGAAGCACAAAGCTTTTAATATTGTTGATTTTTTTATAAGGATCTTAGTCATGTTATTATTTACTATTGTAATTTAGAGACCCGTTACACTCAACATAGTATATATTAAAATATTATACACCTCCTTCTCTGTATGTGACCCAAAGGGTATGTGACCCAAATCCAGCTAATAACATGTCACCAGAGCTACAATGCAACTGACCTAGATGCGTGTGTACATTTATCATAGGCCTATCTCCATCAGCTCGAGTTTGAAAAATAACCTGCCCAGTCTTGGTGAAGTTACAAGCACTGTACAAAAAAAAGATGTATTGTACATTGGGCAACACAAATATGTGGCATAAAAATCTGTCACAATTTTTATGTTGATACATGCCATATTTAGAATATGAAAGCATTTGAAGAGCCATTCTTTTCAAGGAACAATTTTTATTTGATGTTCTTCCACACTTGCATAACGCTCACAAATTATTGTTCACCTCATCCCAAAACTCAACCTTCTCTTTAAACTGAGCTACTTGAGGACACTATTTATTTGCTACATACATGTACATATTCTCTCACTAATAACAACTTTCTTTGAGACACCTTTACATGCACCTGTACATACATGTAGGAGTTCCACAAACAAAATCAACTAGATAAACCAACAAATTTTTTAACAATAGTCAGGAGGCCCTCCCTTGGACAGAACTTTTACAAGGTCAGTCCCAGGGGCGCTGACCGACCCTGACGTCACGTTACCTGCCCATAATCTGTCCCCAGCCATGGTGCCACACGAGCCGGCGCACATCAGCCAGTTTCCCATGCGAGAGCCGGTCGAGCCGGCCGGCAAACACGAGCTCCTCGTAGGCGAGACGTCGGTCGCATGCATGTACTGTACACGAACATTGCCAGCAGTTAACAAGATTAGTTAATCCCACTTGCTGTAAACAAGCACTTGTGATGGCATGGCAGAGGGCGAGGTAGAGAGGGAGGTAGAGAGGGAGGGAGAGAGGGGTAGAGAGAGGGGTAGAGAGAGAGAGAGAGAGAGGGCAAAAGAGGTAGAGAGAGAGAGAGAGAGGGAGGGGAGAGAGAGAGAGAGAGAGGTAGAGAGAGTTGGAGAGAGAGGTAAAAGAGAGAGAGAGAGAGAGTCAAGCTCATTACATGATTAGCCAAGCAGCTGACTACCCCAATGAGCCACAGCAATGACGACGCCACATTCCACAGAGATCTTGTTGGATGGGTCCAAGGCAAGGTGAGCTTTGACAGATTAGAAAACTATTCCAAAAGACAGCTACATGTAGCAAGATGATATGGCAGACAAACTAACCAGACTGACAGAAAAGTTACATTCCAGGATGTATATATCCGCAGTATTGCAACATGCACAGATCATCTGAATGCACGTTACAATTCAATCATCCTTTGCATTCGTGGAAGTTGTTCTCCCTAGCTGTTCCCTCAAAATGCTCGATCAGGTATGCACTTGCATTTCTATACCTACTTGATTTTCAAATACAACATTCACGTGGTGTAAAGTCAGCAGTGGCTCTGATTTTTACCCAATGATTCATTCGCAATTTCCTTCCAACAATATAAAAAAACAAAGCGACACAAGGATATCCATGTCATGTCGGATCCAAGAAACATCAAGAACTGCTTCCTGTTTATACATGTACATGTACCATAAAGTCACTTTCACAAATGCAAACCAACTGTTGATAATTAAATGTTATTCATACGGTGGACAACAAATCTATACCGATTCTTTCTAGTTACTTCA
The DNA here is from genome assembly GCA_035222895.1 of Strongylocentrotus droebachiensis. Classification (NCBI taxonomy): domain Eukaryota; kingdom Metazoa; phylum Echinodermata; class Echinoidea; order Camarodonta; family Strongylocentrotidae; genus Strongylocentrotus; species Strongylocentrotus droebachiensis. Next base: position 14,636 of record JAVYIG010002493.1, on the reverse strand, counting down.
AGCTGATATCCGTCATAACTGGCTACTTTTGAAGCAATGCAATTTCCAACCCATTTCCGTGAAAAACGTCTCACAGAAAATGCGCATATCGGATGGGTGTTGCGAAAGGATCACTGAAAGTTCTTTGACTCCACCTGCTAGGCGGGGACATCATGAATCCATGGATAGACTGACTGGATGCCAATGCGATTGACCCTACCCTGCCTGTCTAAAGCAAGCCCACTCCTTTCAAACATGACATACATGTAAAACAGATACTAGTAACTTTGCTCACATGAATGTTAAAAGTAAACATACATGTACATGTACAGTCATGGTACCATCTTTTTTCTTACACTTGCCGCTCATTAGGAAAGAAAGACAATCATGCTTAGGATCACATTAACATGTTGACTACTAAATTCAGACATTCCCATATTAAATATAGGATTAATAAAGGAACTGCCCAGTTCAAGAAGGCAATAAGACTACCATCTCGGTGCATTTTATTTCAATGTGCATCGGAGGGGAAATCATAAATGCATGACATACAGTACTGTCAGTAGTCAGCAAACTTCCTGTTTCTTTTAAAGCTATCTTTAGTATCATTTAAAGGTAATATACAATTTTGGTAAGGCTCCGAAACTGCTCCTTAGACTTCTTTGATTCTGGTTGATAAATAACAAAATACTATGCATGCACAGTTCCAAGCCGTCAGGATTATTTCCCTCGTTATGTGCATTGCTATTAACTAATGAGAGGTAGTTCCCACTGAACACCTGGGTGGAGAGAAGCAACGCATGTAAAGTGCCTTACTTATAGATATAATTTCTATGCAGGGATCAAACCAACGACCTTTGCACTTCCAATCAAGTTTTTAAACCACTTGCTTACGAAACCTCTACAACTTTCAATCAAGTTTCTATTCTTTGCTACCAAACAGAGGTATTGAGTGCTATATAACACAGCAAACCATGCATTGTCAGCCCTGAAGAATACACGTGGAAAGAGATTGGAAGACTCACATCCTAGGTTCATCCTACATGTACATTGTAGATAGTGGTACCAGTATAATTCATGGCATCCACACAGGACTGGTAGAAGTGTACTACCAGAACGTCCACACAAGACCGGAAAGTAAGGGTATTCCTACATGTACACTGTACATGTATAAATTCAACACAGCACTAGGAAAGGTACTCCTAAAACTTCCACACAGGACTAAGAGGGGTAGGACCAGAACATCCACATGGCACTGGGAAGGGTACTCCTAGAACTTTCACACAGGACTGGTAAAGGTGTACCGGAACTTCCCCACAAGTCTGGGAAGGGTATACACCTACAATTTCCAAATACTGTAGCACCCGCAAGGTACCAGAACTTCCATACAGCACTTAAATTCTGGGGTACTAACAGTACAGTAGCTAATTACTCACAAGAAACTTGCCCCTGTCTTGACTACTTCAGTTCCTCAACAGAGTATTGAACTCTTTACCCGCCTAGGTTCATTAATGGAACAAACACTGGTGTGCTGTTGTCGACTTTTGTCACATACGCTATACATACGTACATGTATGTGGAAGGCCTGATCCAAACAATATGAAAGTCTACGGTTTCAGCATCAGCATCAGCAATATACGAAAGAGAAAGTACTTCTGCTACATGTAGTCTTCCAGTCGCTTCTTTTTTAAGGATGACACACAAATCTACTTAAAGGGCGTAAAAGAGTGGGCACACACTACCGTAGATCAGACCAGTGACTTTTCCACGAATAGCAACAAAAGAGTTCAGACACAAGACATTTGCAATTGAATCAACGCGATATACATTTGTAGGTACAGTAGCAGTGTAATGCTCTTTCATAGACAAGCTATTTCAGTACTGCATGCTTGATCGGAGCGTGACAGCAACCAACGACGACAACAAAAGTCTACAGTTATGTTCTATCTATGTCTTCCAACAACAACAACGATTGGACGACCAGGGTACCCCAAGGTCTGTCTGAAGTTACATGTAGGAATGCAGAGCCTCTATTAGGGGCTCGTTAATTTCTTGATTACATCATTCAGCCCAATAGACCTACATGTACATATAGGAGAGTTGCACAGTAATGTGATAATATCATGACATATATCGGTCATCAAACTGTGTGGCAAAAATGTGGGATTGAGCATGGAGGGTTACTGCCACCCCCACCCCCCCCCCACCCCCCCCCCCCCCTGCTCCGCCAATTGCCCTCAAAAATATTATTATCAAATTAGTTTGGGTCTCTGGGAAAGGATTATCTATGATCAAGCAAAACAAGTGAGACAGAAGGTCCTCTTTTCACAGTGAGCATTGCAAAGTCTTGCATCTCACAATCAAACAAGTCTAAAGCATGTAGTCTATTTGTAGCCACATTTGCCACAAGGTTTTTATGGAAGAAGATTTCCAGCAAGTTTGTGTGAGTTTGTTTTTATTTTACTGCTTAAAACAATCAATCTATTTCTGATTTGGGAAATAAGCCAAAATTTACAAATCACATCTTCATCAGCTCGAGACTTGACCGCAAAATATTTTGCTCAGCGTTCGCGCATAGTGCGAGTCTTCGGGCTGGTGAAAACGCACTGGACAAATAGCGGGATATTTTGCAATCTAGCCCATCATATCTTGGGATGATATAAATCTTGACCAAATATCCTGCTAATTGCAACTTTGGGCTGATGAAGATGCAAATTAGCTGGATAGTTTGCGATCAGGATAAATGTAGTTCACATAGGGGGATATTTGGCAATCTCGAGCTAGTGAAGACAGGCCTACTATCACATAATATATTTGGTTACAGTTACCTTCCCCATTCAATTCACCTGTCTCCTTCCCACTATGACCCCCAATTATCTCTGATCTATTGCCATAGTTAGACCACAGCTCTTGTGAGATTGAATAGTGCCTTCACCCATCTTGAAGCAGGGTAATCTTGTAAGTTATACAATGTCCTCGGCTCACTAACGAGGCTGATCTACGATCTCCAAGGAAATTGAGGATTGTCTTTCTTCGTTCCATAATGGTATACAGGGATTTTTGGAGGATTGTCTTAGCTACTAAACTGAGATTTTGGAGAAGAGAGTTGTGATACATAAAATAGAGACGAAAGAAGGCCAAAGGCATACATGTACATGTAGTTTTAGCTCGTCTTACTATCCTTCATCACTTTCTTGCTATGTTTCTACTCATCTTTGTACAACATTTTATATCAACACTTTCTATACCAGCTACACTTTGTAGAAAATCATCCTGTTTAAAACATGATTTCAATTTTGTTCAAAACTTTGTACATACAGATTCTATCTTGTTGTAAAATGCTGTTTTTCTAAGTTGCGTGCCAACACCTTCCCTGACATTTCCTAACGATGCCATTAACCTTAGAATAACCCTTTTCTTCACATACATGTACCTTAAAGACATTATGTAAAGCTTGTCTCGGCTCCGATGACGTCAAACTCGACATCAGTCGTCTGCGGAGCCCGATAGCATTGACATACTGTACATGTACATGAATGTGTTCACACTTTCACAATCCAGAGCAGAGACATTTCCAAAGCTGGTCTCAGCTCACAACGTCAAACTCAATATATCGACTGCTCAGAGCCAGAAGGGCATTAATGAATACAGGTGTATGTGTTTACTTTCACATAGAGCTAATGCCCTTCTACACCTGTAGCTCTCAACAGATATTACATGTCTGTCCCTAGTAGTAGTAGTAGTACATTACACAGCTACTGTTGTTATCTCATTAATTCCTTTCACGTCCTAAACAGGGTATCTTATAGAGAGCTCATTAACCTTTGCAACATGTAATCTTTAAAAGGTTCATTAGATTTTACATTTTATGCTAGAATACAGCTGAAATAGTCTTCATTACTGCACCTGATACACAAAAGAGAGCTGTGTGCCAACATGTACCGTATATAATGTGTATACTGCCACTTATGAAAACTTTTGCATTATAAGCTAATTAGCATATTTCAAAAACTTGTAAATATTATCCTGTCATCAACTACCGGTAATCATATCTGCACTCTGCACACACAAGGCCTGAGCATGTACCGGTATGCAAATAAGCAAAGTCCATATCAGTGAAGCAAATTGACCCTTGAGCTATTGTTGCCGGATCATGTGTCATACAATGTACCATCAATCTATCTGATATCTGCATCAAAGTGAATTTGAATCATTGATCGCTGCTCAAACCGTTCAGGAAGGAATGGTCATGGGAGATGAACCGTTTGTTTTCTTTAAACATTGACAGACCCGACAGAAAATAAGCAGAGCCCTCTTGTGCAGCATCGCAGAGTTCATATCTAGTCTAGTTGTCATGATAATTTACTGGATAAAACCCATTGTCAGTTGTAATGTGGACTGTCAGAACTATTCAAGAATACACTGTATATACATGTATGAAGACTGTACTGTCTACCAAACATCATAAGCTCTGTACTAAAGATGCTCCTGCAGCCAAAAAAACTAGAGAAATTAGAGAAGCTACATGTAGGGTCCGCTCAAGGCTTTAATGCGGAATAATATTCAAGTGTCAAAATAGAGTCTGTGCCTGCAGACTGTTGTCCACTTAAAATGTAATCATAAATTAGCATATATTTCCATGCAAGCTTCTTACATGTACATGTAGTTCATTTCAAATGCAAATGCAAATGCAACAAGCCTTTTTTTTCTCCATCACTTACTAAAAATAAATAAGTAACAAATAAATATTAAATAAGATAAAATACAAAATATAGTTCTGAATTTCCATAAAATAAGAGATGATTTGCATTGACATACCGGTACTGTACATGTGCATGTAAAATTTGTAAATAATGGAAAGGGGATTTAATCCAGACTTTAACTTTCATGTATACTGGGGTAAAATTGATGGAATGGCTCCCTTAATACACAGTAATGTACCTAAATGTAGTAGACCAATCAAATTTTAATTACAGGTAATACATACAATGTAAACTGTACTGTACAATCGGACAAGTAGAAATGAAATGTATTGACTATCTACATGTAGATTGTATTGAACCAATAAACACTGGTTCTAGCTTTCAATCCTAATACGAGTACAACTGTACAGTACCCATCTATTTACACTGCACAGAAAAGATACATGTACAGTACATGTTATTGTAGATCAGTTAGAAAATTGCCCGAGAGGAAAGGGAATACAAAAGAAATTAAACATTGCAACTATTTATATACTACAGTCAGACCTGTCTTAGTGGCTACCTTTCTACAAATGTCATCTGTCTATTAGTTATGATAAATGTAGTTGTCTGCTGCTACATGTAGGAAGAAACTTGTATTGTAGAACCTGTCTAGAAAGGCCACCTGTGCCGTGGCCACCTATGCCGTGGCCAGTTTTCCCGTTTCCTTAGTGTGGCCTTTATATACAGGTTTGAATTTATACTGGTTTGAATTTATACTGGTATGTACATGTATGTTTTGCCTTCCCATTCAGTTCAGTTTGAGAGTGCCATGACCAGCTGTTCAGCTACACCAGACATGCAGTGTGTTGCATGTGTATGACTGTATGCGCATTCAAGTTGACAACATTGCACCGAATGCTACATTTCCAGACAGGCTGACCTAAACAAGTTTTAATGTCCTTTTAGCAGATTGCTTTTATCTGTTAATGCCCTGTTTGGCAGATTGCTTGTTTTTGCGGCTTGCATTAACAGGAAATGACATGCCTATTTGGTCTGTAGATCCTCCCACTTTTCCTGCTTCATTGCCTTTTGTTGAGGTGATTTTAATTTCCTATTGGTAGCCATCGTCATGGTACTGAGCTAATAAACAGATACCCTACTTTATGATATTGACTTTCAATATAACACAACATATACATTACATACGTATTTAACTACCATAACTGTACACCCAATTCACAGATTCTGCCCAGTGTGCCTACAGGTGTAGTAATGAATGATTACAATGACTACCGGTACTTAAATAACAAGTTTTTAAAAGTATACAAAATTATCAATTTCCTTTTGGTGTTGTGTACAAAACTGCACATTCAAAACCATGATATGATTGATACTTGTACTTGAATTACAATGCATGCGGTCACAAAATATTAAAAGCACATTTCTTGTCAAAATGTGATTAACCTACAAGTACATGTACGGTAGGCAAATTGGGTCATTGTGATTGAGTATAAAAGGAGACATGAACTAATTATTTATCACAAAGAAATGTAAAATAATTCACGGCTATGCAGAACGTGGTTTAATTGTCTTTATGAGGATGACTGATTGAGAAGGATACACAAGTATCAGATATTATGCATAAAACCATTGTCATTGTGACACACTGACGTCTGCTCATGCATATGTGTACATTGTACACACCCTTTTCAATTAATTCACATTTTCTCTTTTCAGCTATCAGTAACAGAATTGACTTTTCCTTTAACTTTTCCAAACAGATCATTATCTTATTGCTAACCGTCTGTAACCGACATTGCATGCATTTACTGTTTGTTTTCTTTATCTAAATTTGTTGTCAACAGTTAATACTTTCATAATGTCAAGAAAACAAAGATAATTTTGTTTTTTAATTAGAATTGCTTATTAATTCTGACTATATTTGATTCTTTTGACTATAATTTGTTTCCAGTATGTACGTTATACAGAACAATGTACACACTTATATTCCTGTTAAATACTAACAAAACTGAAACCAGACAGACAGACACACTTTTACATTTTACAACTACAACCAAAAATCTATTAGTTTCAGTTGCGTGAATGTGATAATAGAATTCTATAATTAAAAACTCACCAGTAAAAAAATGCACAAAAACCTGTAACACAGACAGTTTAACACAACATTTAGCACCGATGAGTATCCAGTAGTTAAATACTTTAGTAAATGGAAATCACAGCTACATGTACGTGTAAGTAGAAGTGCACCATCTGTCCAGTCACAGGAACAATGATAAAATTCTAAGGATTTAGCCTACACAAATTCCTTCCTGATCACAACAATTGTTATCTTTCCTGAGCAAGGTTATCAAACTTTTCATATCCTTCAGTCTGCAGACAAATTTCACAGAGTTCACACCGAGAGATCCATACAATTTGCAAGGTTGAATAAATCTGATTCTAGTAATTGCACCATTAGCAAGACACGTACCACTGCTGGGAGAACTCTTAAAGGTAAAGGTTATGTTCAGTTTTGGTACTGTAGGTCCTCTATTCCACAGAGCATACAGGGCAGCGTCTCATGAAACCATCATAAGGCCAAATAAAAAAAGAAACATGTTTAGCGTCCTGCTTTTTTGAAAAATATGGAGGAGGCCCTTTTTTTTTTTCTTCTTCTCAAAATGGCCGCTCGGTACATTTTCCCTGACAGTCAATTTTTTATTTTTTTTAATTTCAACAACAAAAAAAGAAAGAAAAAAGGAGTCGGCCCCAAAAAAGGAAGCGGGCGGAGAACGCTAAACATGTATATCTTTTTTAATGGCTTAAATACAAGTTCACCATCATCCCATTGAAATGTGTGTATTATATAAGTTTAGCACGCGTTTCAACTTTCAATGGGACGTGGATGAACTTGTACTTATGACGGTTTCATGAGACGTTGCCAAAGGGTACAACATACTGTGCATGTACTGTATGCTTGAGCGGGGTTTCTACACTTTCAGGTCCCAGGAATACACAGGCGTCCAATTTTGTTGGCCCCGCAAAAATAGCAAATTTTTATACAGGGCTCATAATTATAGACACTCTACAAAATTAAAAATGTCTTCCAGACCCCCTCCCCCCAAAATAAAAGTAGTGTGGAGCGATTGCTAGAGAAACAATTGCCTCGTGGTCAATTTCTAGCAAAAGATAAATTCCTCAACTTCCAACTCTGGAATGGAATCTATACATAGCCCTATTCATTAGGGCTGCGACGAGTAGTCGAATGCTCAAGTACCCGCACTGTTGACAACTACTCGAGCCCGCAAAAACAAAAAACAAACAAAAAATCCCGGTCACCTGGCACTGTCCAGGCCGACGCTTGGCCGTGCCAGGGAGAGCGGCAGCCGCTGGCATGGTACCGTCGGTAAAAATGTTTCCCAACTCAAGCACTTTCAAACTCACCACTCAGAAACTGGGACCAAATGTCCGGATTTCTGTGTGGACTCTGAGGAAAATGGATTATTTTGCCATCTTTGGTTTTTAAAACAGCATTGTTTACTGTTATTATTATTATTAAATCTGCGCCTTCAACTGCAACTCGAAGTAAAATTGCATGCGTTTGTGGCGACGGACCTGGGATACTGCTAGTGATATGATGGTGGCTAAAAAATATTAACAAAATAAAAATAAAAAATAAAAAAATTCAACAACAAAAAAACAAAAAATAAAAAAATTATTAAAAAACATGGCGTCTGAATATTCGAGTATTCGCTTGTGAGCCTGGGAGTGTACTCGGGTACCTCATTTACACTGTTGTGCACAGCCTTACTATTCATGAAACTAAAACTAACCGTAAATTCCAAACCAAGCCTTATATGAATATCTGGATCTTTATGAAATAAAATCTTGAGCAAAAGTTGCAATCCAGAGCAAATGTCAGATCACCAGCCTATATCGTATAATCGTATCAAACTGTAAAACAACAAACTTTTGTGAAATGAAACTGTCACGAGTTGCAAAAATTTGGTGTAGACATGCTTCAGATATTTCAAGACATGAAGCTTTCGTGAACTCAAACCACTCCAGAAATTCACGAAAGTTTCATATACACAGAAGTTCTAGTTTCAATCACAGTACTCAGTTTCAATAGATAGGTTCACAAGATACATAATATGAACTTAAAGTTAAGCTCAGGTTTTTAAACTTGAGGTTATCTAATAAATAGACAGTGTGAACTATGAATGGACTTGTGATTTTGGAAACTTAGGCTTTACTCAAGTTTTTAAACCACAAGCGATGTTATGGTTAGCCCTAGAAACTACGAGCCACAGAGGTCCTCACTTGAAATTACACTGAATGTGCTGTAAAGACACAATTATGAGGTTTTGCCAGCTTGTACCTGCAATTACTGCTTGCTCAGATTGCAATTTAAAACTAATGCCTCAGTCACACCTTTGCATATTGGGCTTGCGTATTGCTGCGTATTGCCGGAACGCAGAGATAGGCAGTCACACCACTGACAGCAGCAATAACTGTTTCAATTGCCGCTCGCTTCGCTGCGAGTCTAGCTCGTAAGCCGTTCGCTTTAGCTCGCTCTCACTGCGATTAGTTGCCTAGCACCAACCCCCGTCGCTGCGCTACATAACGTTAATAAATAAACATCATTCGCCTCTGCTTCTTCCAGCTGAACCAAAAGGTTAAGCTTTTGCAAGGCAGAGCTCTGCTCCCGGGCCATTTTTTTTTCATCAGATTGATTTTTCTTGTAGATGTAGACTCGTCAGAAGCCCGCAAAATGACTTTTATTTATACGCCGTCGCAGCCCGAGCGAGCTGGTATGCTGTAGAGCAAGCTGGCATGCAGCAGTACGAACAACAGACGAGCTAAAGCGAGCGAACACGCAGTGAGACGCAACGAGACGTACTGGTGCGAGCGTCTAGCGAGCAGCAAACGAGTAAAGAACCAGTTACATACGCAACGTGGCGAGCGAACTGCGTATTGAATCGTACTGCTATGAGCAACAGCGAGCTATAGCGTGGTCAAAGGCAACCGTAGGCAGTCTTAGTACGAGCGGCATACGAGCTCCCTACGAGCTAGATACGCAATAGTGTGACTGCCACCTTCAAATTTGCCGCGTATTGCTGGGAACGGCTGCGTATTGATAAACCCCGTACAGCGCAGCAATACGCAGCATCATATGCAAAGGTGTGACTGAGGCATAAGAGAACGCAAGTTGTTTCAGTGCCATGTGAACCCACATTGTTGTTAGCGGGTCATTGTTTAAAACGGAACTGTACTAATTGCATCTTCAATGCTTTCCATGCATGTGCTCCTCGACTCTGGAAAGAGCTTCAATGTTTTATTCAATCAGCACCTTCGCTGGATGTCTTCCGAAAAATGTCTCAAAACTCTCCTCTTTGACCATGATCAACAATCGATTCTTTGATAACTTTTATGTAAAGCGCTGTGAAAGAACAGTTAGTTTGTAAGAGCACTATAGAAATGACTTTATTGTATTGTATTGTATTGCGCCCTCTATATAGCCAACAATGCCTAAGCGATACCCGTTAGGCCCCCAAGATCCCCCTTTTCTTATGTTAATTGAGATCTAATTTGATGAAATAACCATCTGGCAGTGACCCCGCAGGGAGGTCTCATCCCTCCTGGCCAAACTAGTGCAGACAGGCTTTAAAAAACTAGGATAGTGCAGTGCTAACATGACAGCGACTTACCCGAATCCTCCTCCATCATCTGTATGGCCTTGGCCTTGGCCAGTTCCAGGGCAGTGACCCATCGCTGGCGTTCCACCTCGGAGCTCGCCTTCAGATGAAACGTCTGCGCCCCGCTGGAAATCACAAAGTTACACGAGTCCTCGGTATCAATGTACGCTCCGGCGAGATTGATAGTACCCCTGCATGTGTGCGACATCTCTGTCTGGTTTCTGTACGATCACAAAGGAGAAAAATCATCCAAAAGAATTAAAATATTCATGCCTTTCAGTTTCATACCAGCATCACAAGCAAGTTTCTTAAAACCTTCATCATAGATGTAATTAAGTGTCCAAATTCCTGGATATCCTTTCCAAAAATGCACTATTATGAGATGTCCATTGTCCAAGAACTTAGACTTACCGGTACTGTACAACAATATGGAGAAGTTGGTCCCTGACAGACCTACTGTGCGTGTTCTAAATTCATGCATTATCACATACTGTACGTCAACATTATTATAATACATCCTATTAAAAGTTACATTTATATTAAATTTAAAAAATAAAATATAAAACATTTATATAGATCTAAAATATTATCAAGGAAATAAAAATGATGACTAGTGCTATTTTATGCGTACTTTTTATCAAATTTAAAGGCAAACGTTTGCTAAGCATCCAGACAGACAACACCCCAACATACATATGGGCAATTCCATGATTAGGTGGACATGAGTAAAAAATTTAGAATTCAAATTTTTTTTTTTTTTTTTTTTGTATTTGACTAAAGACACCACAAAGTATCTGAAAAAAATATTTTCCACACCATACATTTGGTATAAGTGAGTGAAAATTGCAAATGAACATTGTTCATGTTTTCCTGTGAAATTTGTAATATAAGAGGAAAAAAAGTTATTTAAGTCATTATCAACATAAAAGTAACTATATCCTCACAAACCTATTGAATTTATTGAGGGAGTACAATGCCCTCATGGTTTCATTAAGCAAAATTCAAGTTAAAAAGTGATTTAGTCTACAGTTCACGAAATTCCAAACCCTTGATACGCCATGTAACGTTACCAACCAAAACATGAATTTATTTTTCTGGAGAGAAAATCTGGGGGCTATTAATTGTCATATTTCAAATTTTCCTTTCCTATACAATGCTCTATTGAAGTAAAGGAACCAGAATTACAAATATTCTATGATGTAGAAAATATTAGCAGTCAAAATCTGTAACGTTACCAACCATGTAACGTTACCAACCAGGCTTAAGGATTGTAACGTTACCAACCATGATATTAGTGCCAGGAGATACTTATTTGTAAGCCTTAATCAGAAGAAAGTGAAGTGATTCTTTAACTAAGACAAGAGATGGCAGTATAGAACATTTATTAAAGGCATGTGACAGCCATGTGACAACCATTTAAGCAGCATCATATCTGTGTAGAATCCATGCAGCATTACATTTGGGAAGAGTCAAATCATCTTTACTGTATTAAAACTCTTCTTGAATCTTTCTCCATGAAAGCAGTTCTAATTAGCAAAACTTGTTGAATCTCAATCTACTGTCACCCAGTGTCAGCATCTGGTAAGTTTATTTATTTTCAATTGTAGTAACTGTAATCTTTATTTATGTTTCTTGAAATACTTTAAGATCAGGCTAGGCTACTTTCTACAGTCTTCATTGTATGTACAGTTCACACTACACTTTTTAAAGTCAACATTGGCAATTGATAGTACATAAAATATTTAGTATCAACTACATGTACATGCAAATGTACATGTACATCAACTAGATGGAATAGATGCAAATGAAAAAGTGAAGGTTAATGAACTTTTTTGTATTTGTTTTTATGTGCATTGGCTAATTTGTTGCCGTGGAAACTTTCATCTTAATCCGAATGCAGTTGTTTAACACTTTGAGAAAACATGGCAATTGACCTTTACTCAAATTTCCAAAGGATACATTAAATATTTTGGGAAATCATGAATTTTAAGTTATATGATTTCTTGTTAATTATAAAAAAAAAGTGATTTTATTCATAATTGTTATATTGTATCAATTTTTCTGTATGGTGACTTTCCAACACTTATCCAGATTCGCACTATTAGAAGGATTCTAATACCAATTACGAATCTGGAAATCTTTGTTCATCCTGATTATTTTTTTTTTTTAAAGATTTGGTTTGTACAAAAAAAATTAAAAAAATTATAATTATTTTTTGATATATAGGTCATCATGCCCAAGTTTACGAAGAAAGAGAAACAAAGGCACTACATAGAAAAGATGAAGAGGATGGGGAAGTATGTAGAATACTTGAAGAAAAAAGCAGCAGCCATGAAGAGGTGCCGGGAGAAGCAAAAGCTGAGAGAGAGGACCTTGCCAAAATATGCGAGAAAACAACTGGAAAGGGAGACGAAAGAAGCAACAAAGAAACGAGTAGCAAAGCACAGGAAATTGAAGAAAGAAAGAAAGGCAGAAGCAGAAGCAGAAGCAAGTCATGGGCCCTTCAAAAGTGCGATGGCACTCGCAAAAGCCACTGCCAGGGCACATCGGATAATGGATCGAGTACTCCCCGACACTCCTAAACGGCGAATTGTTGTCTCTCGCAAGTTGTATGAGAAAGAAGCTAAGCAAGGACATGAACTACCATCAGCTTCAGCAGAGAAAAGGAAGACGGGTCCTCCTAAAGTCAGTGAAGATACAGTGAAAGTCATCGAAGACTTCTATGAGAGAGATGATGTGAGTCGCCAGGCCCCAGGCAGAAAGGATGTAGTGACTATTTGGAATGCAGACGGAAAGAAGAAAATGCAGGCTAGACACCTCACTGCTTCAATTAAAGAGACATATGCCTTCTTTTGTGAGATTTACCCAGAAGTACATGTGGGAAAGTCCAAGTTTGCAGAGTGTCGCCCAAAGCATGTCCTGCTTAGCCAAAAGTTGCCACATAATGTCTGTCTCTGCAGGTACCACGAGAATGCCATTAATGCTTTTACTGCACTTCACAAGGCTCAACCAGAATTCCCTGCTTACACCCGTGATCTCCCAGCTTTGCTCCTTTGCAAGCAACCATCAAGAGAGTGCTGGATGAATGAATGTGCAGAATGCAAAGATGGAGCAGGATTTAGCAAAGCCTTCTCTTTTGAGGGATCCCTTAACAGCCCTTGCTCATGGCTTCAGTGGGAGACGGATAAAGATGGACGGATGATGAAGATTCAAGAGGAGGGAACTGTAGGAGAGCTAGTACAGCACATCACTGCCATCTTACCTCAGTTCCTGCAGCACTGCTATGTAAAGCGTGAGCAAGCATCAGCATACAATGCTCAGAGGGAAAAAGTTTCTCCTGAATCACATGACACCCACAGTGCCCTCCTCCAGGTGGATTTCTCTGAAAATTTTACATGCGTTGCTCAAGATGAAGTCCAGAGCGCACATTGGAATCAACGTCAAGTATCCCTCTTCACTGCAGCACTCTGGTACTCTGGATCTCTACATTCTCATATCCTGGCATCTGATGACCTCACACACTCCAAGGAAACCATCATAGCCTACCTTGATGTGCTGCTAGGATATCTACCAGATACGGTAACATCTATTTCTATCTGGTCAGATGGCCCAGCTTCGCAATTCAAAAATCGGTTTGTGGCAGCAGCACTCTGCACACTTCAAGAGGCTCACAAGATTCAAATCAAGTGGAACTTCTTTTCGACCTCCCATGGAAAAGGCCCCGTTGATGGGATTGGAGGGTCAGCCAAGCGCTTTGTGATGCAAAGAGTTCTGAGCCGCCAAGACATTGTAGCAGATGCAAGCAGCTTTGTTCTAGCAGCAAGCTTCATGGAGAATGTATGCGTCACAGAGGTCAAGTCAACAGAAATTGCTAAGCGGAATGAGAAGCTCAAATTGAAAGATGTTTTCATTCAGGCCAAGCCAATCACTGGCATCGGAAAGATGCATTTCCTGAAGGTCGTAAAGGATGAAGTGGTATCCCACATTCTCACAAAAGACAATAGGGCAGACAAGGATGATGTAGTGGTTACCCAAAGTGGTAGTAAGGCCATTGTAGTGGGAGATTGGTATGTGGTCGAGTACGAAGGAAAGAAATTTCCTGGTGAAGTTGTTGGGTTCACACGCAAGGGTGAGTTTCAGGTGTCAGTGATGGAGCCAGTGGGAAAGTACTGGAAATGGCCTACAAAAAAGGATGCCATTTTCTACATGGAGAGCAAGATGATTACAAAATTGGCTCCTCCAGAAGTTGTTAACAACCGTGGGCATTTCAAAT